>WIXG01000585.1:0-35762 GCA_009869945.1 Mesaphorura yosii
TACCGACTCTGACTCCCCAGTTTTGGGAGTCGCACCTTACCGACTCTCACTGCACGGGATCGATGGCTTTCGATTCCGACTCTGAATCCCACCAAAATGGGAGTCGTGGCGAGCACTAGGCAAAATACAGCTTGTACTTTCAAACGATCATTGAGAGCTTGCAACAAAACAATTGACCAAAAAGGGTTGAATACTGATTAGCTAATACAGTGCGGGAGACCATTAAAATTCCTCTATTACTGTCGTTGTTTATACAAGTTTGGATTAGTTCTTTCTGGGACCAACGGGAATTATCGGGTCGTCCCAAATATTTTCGTTCCACGAACTGGGAAAGAGCATCAGACAGTAACATGAATACAACAAATAAAATGACAAAAAGGAAAGCGGATTATGAATAATGAAGAGTAGTCAATGTAAGGTAAGGTAATTGTGCAAGCAACCGTTCTGGAGGGCAAGAGCTGAATAATTACACTGAGAGTTCAAAAGGTTAAATGAGCAATGTTTCGGGATTTGCATTTCCAGAGCTCATTTGGTCTCTCGGGTTCTATTCCATTCCTGCGCATACACTTTAGGATTTATTTTTTCTCTGCGTTTTCTGTTGGTCTTAAAAGACGGTGAAATAGAAGCACTTAGCAAATACAACGAGCATCGAGCTCACGCGTTCAGCGATTCAACAGATTAAATATTTTCCCTGCTTAATCCCATTTCACAGTCGAAAGAATTTTCAGTCGCAGTATCCCGTGTTTGAACATGAAAGCGAAGGCAAAATTGAAGCTCTGTGCATGCACTATAGTCGACAGATCGCAAATTCTGAGATTCTAGCACGGTGAAAAAGTAATTGCATTTTCGGCTTCGGAAGCGACTGGTCAGCATTTTTAATGAACATCTGAAAGCGCACACTCTCTCCTCGAAACCATAAAAAGGAAGATGATTCACTTTTGATTAGTAACACCTCGCTTGAATGTTTGCGTAAGAGTGGTTTTCATATATTTGATTATCAGGGATCGAAATGGCATAATTATTAACTAGTAACTGGGACAGCACATATTGATAAACACATTTAAGATTTAATGGAATTGTGAGCGTTGTCTAAAAAGAATTACTTTTACAGGCCCTTATACCAGATGATAACAGGTGGTTGTGCGGATCTCCGGGTGGTAATAATGAGCAATTACCAGTGGACCCTGTCATTGGTAAGAAGACGAATTATTGACCTAATAATTCGTTCATTACTCATGCATTTATAACCGACTGATTTCAGAATCTGTAGTTGAACTTCTATTCAACATCCTGAACGTTGTGCCGGATCCGCTGACGGGAATCACAAGTGCGAAAGGGAAATATTTGACCGAAATTGAAAAGAAAGAAATAGAAAATCGCACTTTGGACATCATCGGGTAAGTTTTCTATTTCGAATGAGATTCAACGACTAGGTTACAAAAGCAGCAGTTTTGCGGAAGGAAAAGTTCAGAAACCGTGATCGAACACTCTCATTAAGCTTCAGTATGACACCAACATCTCATCGTAATATGCGACAAGAAAACCCAAAGACCGAAGTGGTCTCGTGTAGCAAGGAAAAATTGAATGTTTGAGTTAGTTTGATTATTGAAGAGCCGTTTTTAACTTGTCTTGAAAGCAGAAAATCATGCCATAAAATTCATGGAGAGAAACATTGAGAGGAGTAGTATTTTAGAGATTGCTCGTTTTGCGCTGAATAATGTTTCAGGACCCCCAACTGGTTAAGTAGCCCCACAACAACACTAAAGCCCTTACCGTTCTACCACAAAGGCACTGCACGGATTTATACACTATTACCGTTCGTAATGGACAGATTTTCAGTTCGTAATTTAATGGGCTTGTTAGACAAAAATATAAACATCTAAGACTTTTACTGATGCAACAAAAGTGATTCTGTTACTTTAAAATTTGAGTAGAGTTGTAAGTGTGTCTAGAGAATTAGAATTGTGACGAGTTTTCTGAGATGGAAGGATAATACGGTCCAATGCATCCTGCGTTTTTTTAGTTCGCTTGGCTATTTAGTATAAGCTTGGTGACTCAAAACCAAACTTGTACCAGCAAATAAAGTGTAGGATGAGGTTTGAAATTCTCAGGAGATTCCGAAAGCGGGCGAGCACGTAGGAAATGATTGAATGAAATGAGTGTAGATAATGTGTATTTGTATTTGTATACAAAGTTCACGTTGCGGCTGAAAATTGTTTTATTATTAGGAGGGTTTTCCTTTTCTGTGGTCAAATATTTGCTCTCTGTTCCAAATTTGCAATGAATTTAGAAATCGATAAACAATCGCGGTACAAGTTTCACACATTTGACCTGTGCCCCTGACAGACTCTCATCTTCTCCAATGCTATTGAAGTTAAAGTTGCACTTTTCCAGCCTGAGCTTCGTGTTAACTGACGACTAATTCATTTCATATTTACTTTAAAAACTCTGTATTTTCTATTGTTTACTCGGCATACAAGTCCACTGCAATTCATAAAAAGAGAGATGGATTAGATTTGTCATTTCTGAAAGTTCTTTACTTACTTTCAGCGTGCTGGGCTGTGCTTTAGAATGCGTTGTCTAGTATCGAAAGTATAGGAAATTGATTTTCTCCTATTTTTGTGCTTTCTCCCCCAGAATTCTCTGTAATGTTATTTCAGGAAAAGCGAGAACTTCTTTCTTCGAGAAGGAACTTCGCTATTATTGTATGAGTGTTATGTTAAGTGATGTGATGTGTTAATGACATGACAAAACTTTTCCATTTATTTTTTCTTTCTTGCTCATTCATGGGGTCCTTCTCCGGTTCGCCGGGCTAGACTCCTTCTGCCGGGTTGCTTGCCACCGCCTCGCTTCTTCCATTGTCACCGATCATCGTATTTTTAATGCTATTTTAATTCAGTTGGAACACAAGGCTTACGAGAATTTTTAAAAAATAAATGATTAATACTGTCGACATGTTCAGTTGCAGTCGCGCACTCAGAAAATGAAACGTCGTAATCCCTGGTTTGAATTGCTAAGCAGCACATCACGACTGAGAGAAAGCGTTTCCTGATTTTTCATTTTCCTATAAATATCCCATTCGTAAGTTGAAATGAATGTTTCACACTGAAATCATAAGCCAGGGCTAAAATTTCTAATTCATGTTGCAGCGCAACGAGTTCTTACTTCACCATGAAAAGTTATCCTGTTAGAATTATTCGGGTCTATTTTTGGATTTGTTTGTCCAAGGGTTTAGGGACGATATCAATCACAAACAATGGCAATAACTTTGTTAGCAGTTGTAATAATGCGGTAACCCAATCTAGTGTGCATGAGCAACAGATGATGAGTTTCATTTGTTCGTTCGAATTGTTCGAATGGTGTTGATACAATCTTTGCTTTTATAACTTATCAATTGATAAATCCAAACTCACTAAAACCCAAACCAGTGTTTATCTGAATTGTCATATTGCTATTTTTGGCGACCGGACTTTAATTCTGTGAGTGCTTCCCATGCTGTCTTTGTCGCAGCCCCTGTGTTGTTATTATTAATTATCATTATTGCTTTGTTGCAATAGGAGTACTTGCGATGATACGATAAGTGTTTCAATCTGGGCGATTCGTCCAGATGAGCAGCCGAACACAGCATCACTTGCTAATTTATATTCATACACTTGTTTATTGTTGTAGATTTCACTTTAATTCTCCTTTTTTATTCGAATGCGATTCAGAATTGAAAAATACGGAAAAGAAATCAAAATCAGAGTGATGGTTTTGGTCTGTGCTGACTGGCACAGCGAGCGAGGGGAACTCGCAGTTGTTCTTTTTTGCGGATCTCTCTTGCTCACTTGAATTAATATACATTCATTGTGCGATGCGATTGAATTGGAGTCTGTGATTGTAGCCAGAAAGTACTTATTATTAGGCTTTTCCCATTCCTGCACCGACAATACAAATACAAATCGAAACGAAACTGGGAAACCTATTACTCAATTTCAAATGTTGCACACGCTGTTGAAAGGTTATCACAGATGATGATTTTCCTGCTGCTCTCTTTTCATTCATCAGGCCTGACATCCAACTTAAAAAGCTCGTGAATATTAATGAAGAATCTTTTTTGATTAAGTGTGGAAATCTCGAACAATTTATAAATGCCAAATCTTTCTTCAGGTCAGGAATAAACTACGATCCAGTGCACACCATAGCCTAAATTTTCAATAGTTACTAAATTGCACAGGAGATGCGCGACAAATTGAATAAGTTCGAATTGTTCGTGTATCATGAACTCTTCGATGGGAACGCGATCTACCACAACTGGCAACTGGCTGGGAAGCCGGAACGTGGACGGCGCACGCTCGAGTTCGAGTATTTGACACTTTTATTCCGCCCTTGGCACGCGTCTGCCGAGAAAATCTTGTTTTTGTTATTGAGGATGCCGACGAGTGTGTGGACTCTGCGAATACAAAAGAGAAGAATTTGGGGAGTTGTGGAATGGCATGGGCATCACGCAGTACTAAAAAACCACACACCGACATTACGTCCGTTCGCAAGAGATCCAAATAATAATGTGCACGATGCTGCATTGAGTCATTGAATAAAATCGTTAGATTACATAATATGGTTCCGGGTTTGAGTTCTCAATACGCGCGACCGGCACACCGCGTCCTGTCCTGTGAAGAGTTGCTTTTATATATTTCTGAAAGTCACACTCGCCGAGCCAAGCATGAATTGCCTGCAGTAGTCCGAACGCGTAATTTGTTTTGATACGAAGCTAGAAAAATTATGTATGAGCTTCTATTATATAATTCTACAATGTTTAATATTTCATGAATGAAAACCCGCTAATTCACATCCGTCCATACTATGAAGAAATACTATGAAGACCATACGCATACCAGTGTATACATTTGGTTTTCATAGTACTTTCTGCCGAGCTCATGCATCCCTCAATTTCCGGTTTGACAGAAGCCGCCGCTGCACCGTAATCGAGTTTAAACATTCTCGGGTAATTTCTCATATGATCGTCGTCGATGCCATTGCAAATGATAACGATATGACTTCTATTACTTGTGTGTATTATTCAAGTTCAAGTTTTGTTCTTCCATGTGCAGGCAACCTAGACTAGCTTAGGAAATAATTTGTTATAATATTATTTGTGAAATAATTTGTTATTTGGTCGATTAATGCTTCGATCGCTTTTCTTGACATCAGTTATCGCAAGCAGAGACAGAATTAAGCGGATTATTACATTTTTATTTCTGTTCGCCCTGCACAGTATGCTGTGGTTATGAATGACCCTGCTGCATTTGTCAGCCAAAATATTTCTGCTGAAGTGATGATACTTCCATTGTTGTCGTTATCAAAGCTATCGTTCAACCTGTGCGCGAAAGGGGAATCGGCAATATTTATTACTTTGATACCTCTAATACCAAATAATGCATTTTAAGATGAAAAGGGCTGGAATAAAATGTATGAGTTACGCGTAATATCATGTTTTGGGTTTGGGGTAAAGTTACATGTAGCGCTGCATAATTTTACTAACCCATTTAATATCCTCTATCAAAGGCATAAAGATTTGTGCAGTACACTTGTTACATTGCTTTTAGCACAACACAACAAACAAGGATCGAAGATTAGAAATTCCAAATTCGTGTAAAAAGGATCAGGATTTTGGTGTAAAAAGTGTGCCTTATGCCAACATTTCTGAATTACCCAATATATTTCCACGCTTGCAAGTGAACCAGCAATGTTTATACACGCTGATTAAATTATTTGTTGTGTAATGGCTGCGATAATTCTTTGTGTATACACGCAAATGGAATGCATCCATGTGTTTCACAAGTTCACAATCGGATGCTATTAATGCTTCTGTAGCTGCAGCTGGTTGGCTACTAGCAAGCAAGATATTTTTGTGTTTGTACAAGAACGGAACATGCAGCAAGAACTGAGCGAGTGCTATTACTTAGCAAACTCTATCTAAAAGTCTTGTCATGTAATTGCTGCAACCACGGCACGGCAGGCATTAAATTTATTTGGAGGTGTGAAACGAAGTACTTAACGTGCCAGTGCCTCGCCACTGTGTAGACAACCCATCAATAATGTATGAGTAACTGCAGACGGGCCCATGTTTGAACTACGTGTCTGTCATTGTTTCAACCTTTTGCTTCGAGAGGTTTAAGGTTAATGAGTGGCTGGGCTTTGGCGAGCCATGCCAGCTACCCAGAGTTTTTACAACCTTGGAGTTGGACTGCCTTTTCGAAAATTCTTCGTGTTCTTTGCTTCAATCGTGATCCTTCTCTTGATCATGCAGCTGACTGAGCTAACTCCAGCGTTCCTGATTTTCGGCGGAACTTATCCATAATTCAGCATACATTTAGTATCTTTATGCTAGCGAGAGTGCAGCCACGCTCGTGATACTCGTTATCACAATCAAAGTGCATTCTGCACTAAAAGTTAGTCTCGACGAAGTAAAACCCGCCGAGCCCAGTAAGTCTTGATCGCCCGAGCGAGAGGTCTTTTGGGCATTTACCCATTTCCAAAACGCAGTTTACATCCCGCCTATAGAAACATATTTGCCATTGCCATTCAAGGTGAATTTACAGTAGGGAAATATGCTTTCAGAAACAAGAGACGCAGTCAAGAGACACTAAACCGACGAGACAATACTTTCAAAGGCTGCTCATATATTATGCTTTCCCATTTGCGATGCGCGCTTTTTTCTTTTTGGGTCTTGTGCTTAGATATTAAATTATCTTATGATGTAGCAGCAGACACATCGAACGTATCGCTAAAAGAAGAGTGCGAGTGTGGTGCGGTGCGAGAGAGAAAAAAACGCTAAAAAGCTTCTTTCACTTTTTATGGAGACTCGAATATATTTTTCGTCGAAACATATTTTTTATACTCCTGGGGGAAGCCCTAATGCAAAGATTGTGATATCTGTCCTTGCCTGCACTGAGTGCGGACTGGGACTATGGAAGTGGCATTTTTAGTGTGGAGAGCGAGAATCGCAGTCGAGTATGGCTTTGGTTTAAAAATGGAGAGAAAAAATTTGAAAAAAGGATTGAACCGATGAGAGAAATCAATGACACGGGAAAAGTTTTTGTACGAATGAGAAAGTCTGGTCCCAGCCTCCAAAAATTGAGGAATTCGTAGCAAAATCAGCAAGTAAACGAGAAGCAAGCAAGAAGTGAAAAGTCAGCTAGAAAAATGGACGAGCATAGAAATTCGTTTGGTTACACACTTGTAAAGGGTTACTGTTAGCGAAAAGAATTGGACTTGGGCCATTGAAAATATTGAGTTCGTGCCTGTAGTGCGACCCAAAAAAGGACAGTTTGAAGGTCCACAATTGTTTGATGAATGTATTTTAATTTTATAATGGGCGTGAGCAATATCGATCATCGATAATTATGTTGGTCCTGATTTATTAGAAAAGGATAACTTGGAATAGTTCCAATGACAATTCATATTCATGCATGCCCTTCTTGAAAAGTGAGGGCAATAAAAATGACACAACATAAGGCTTAGCTTGACCAGGACGCAGATACGCATATTACGGGATTATAATATGCCGAATTTGAAATTAGCTGTAGTTCATTCGAAGAAGAAGAAAGGGTGCCAAACGAGCAGCAGCAGCATTTACTCTAATCGATTAGCGATAATTCTGTAAGGGAATAATAGACATTTCAATCAAGTGCATATGTGCCCTGAATCCATTGCACTATGCACAATTGAACTGCATGCATGTCAAAGTACAGGTGGCCTTTTAAAAGTTAAAAGCCCTGAATACATTAATATTCAAATGAATTTTAAGCGTGCAGCTTGACTTCTATTATTTGTGTGTTTGTGTGGTGCAGCACCAGACTGGAGATTCTGATCATGAATTCAGGTTTGAAATCCACATGTTCTCGATCTCGATCACAACAATGAAACTGGAAACTGAATCTGGATGTTCATATTTTATAAAAGTGTTTTAAAAACTGGAGCAGATTCATTGCACTTGCATTGCATCCGCGCCTGCTGTACGTACGCAGGGGTAACTTTCTCATTGAACGCGCTTTTGATGGACAGTTTGACAACCAGAAACTATTCATAGTCAGACATGAAATACGGTCAGATGTTAGATCATCAGATGAATATTCAGTGCATGAGATTTACTCTGTGAGTACTGTGAGATAATATTTTGGCAGAGCCGATGCAGATCTTTGCTTCTACAAGAAGAATTCATAGAAGTTCAAGAAGGAATCATGATGTTATAATTAAAAAGATGCTGCTGACTCCTAATTTTTAATTCCTGCAAAAAATTGATTAAAATTTGTAATTAAACCTGAAAATTAATCAAAATATTTGTCTTTGTGCATCTGTTCCTTGGACCCAGGCTTAGTGGATGCGAACATAATGAGGAACTTCGTAATTATTGTAATCTATTCGCACGCCCGCGCCCTTGTGAGTGAACGCAATTATCAAGACGACGAAGGCAAGCGCATAGTTGTTGCTGCCATTCGACATTAGTTTGTGACACTGCACTGGTCTGGAAAT
Organism: Mesaphorura yosii; assembly: GCA_009869945.1. NCBI lineage: Eukaryota > Metazoa > Arthropoda > Collembola > Poduromorpha > Tullbergiidae > Mesaphorura > Mesaphorura yosii. The sequence continues at coordinate 8,515 of WIXG01000585.1, forward strand.
TGAAATGTATCTTTCTTGTTTTGATTCGATTTGCCTTGGCAAACGTGAGTCGAGGGGAGTCGCATGTCGAATGATTATGATATCCCTTGCTGGGCGCGTGCAGCGCCAAGGGCTTTGGTTAATTTGGAGTGAGCCACTTGCCTACTTGTCTTTACACACTTGTTTTCGAAAGCAGGGTACTTATTTTGCACATTCTGTCTCTGTGACGCAGTATACGCGGTGGCGCGTCTCGTCCTTCCTCCGTGGGGTCAAGGAATCTGAAAGATCCTTGACGCAGGCGACGGACATAGTAAATTATGCACGGAGACAGACCACAGGGAAAGCAATTCGCTAATGGCACACTCAAAGGTCTCTCTGCTCGTCCACCACCAGAAAGTGAGATTGAATATTGCAGTCAGGAGACAGAACGGAATAAATGTTTGGGCATGTAACTGGAATATGATGGTTCAGTTGATAAGCATCCGTAATCATCATCACCACTCCTACCAAAAGTACACATTTTCACTTTGAACAATATTAGCGTGTCGTGCCCATGAATTTGATTAAGCGAGGAGAAAAAGTGCACTCCAACCAATGCTTTGGGGACTCACAACACAAAAACCCATGAGTGTCCAACTGGGACTTATTTTTTTCATAATCTGGACGTAGATGTAAGGAGTGGCTCCAGTCCTCTGCGCTCTGCCGCCATCGTTCTTTATGCGTGCATTTATAGTATTTATGTGACGCGACCCTTGGGGACTCAAAACAAAAAGCAAACTGAATGAGCCCTCTTCAGTGCTGCGTTTCTGGGAGAAGATGAAAAAGATCTCTATTATTATCATCAGCTACGCCGTATGTATGTGCCTTCGTATCTCGCAATCATCTCCCGTGCCGTGAAAGGCGAAGTGAGATCTGTCTCGCTCTGTGTCATTCATACCAGCACCATATGAGAGATGGCTTTTTATGCTTGCCCTTCTCCAAATGAGTCGTGGCAAAGGTTATGCTGATGACCGATTAAAATCGTATCCATCACAGCTGGTCCTTTCACGGTGCTCCAGAAAGAATGACAATGGAACGATGAATGAGTTAATACTTTTATCAAGTAACTGTCCATAAATGTACCAAGATGCGAGTGTAAATAAATGATGATGACGATGACGAAGGGAGTGAGCGCCAGGAAACTGCGTTGCGTTGGGAAATCCACCATGTGGACCAATACTCGAAGCGTCTCCAAAAGTGAAAGCAATCCAGGAATTTTTGACTGATTAGGGTGAGCCGTACTTCCTTCCGAGGGAGCAAAACATTGCACTGCTTTGCTTCTCTTTATCCTTGGGATCATGGGCTTATTTCCGTTGGTTGGTAATCAAATCAAAGTTTCTCTCCTTGTTCGCATCCTAACAAGATGTTTTAAATTTTCCGTGTTCTCTCTCGGTGCAAATAGCTAGTGACAGAAATGTAAGCTTGCATTAGTCATCGTGTGATTTAGACGTGGTACTCGCATTCAAAGCAGAGATTTTTGTAGCGTAATCTAATAATTCTGCATGATTGCATTATTATTGCGGATAATTTCTACGTGCTCAAAATTAGAGTGTAGGCAGTGCAAACAGGATCGGCTTCACTGAAACTGTCTTTTTAACCTTTCTCCCGCGATTCAGCTCTGCAATTAAATTATCGAAACATGGGAGAAATGATGAAACCAGAGATGCATGACGGCCTAATGGGAGAGGCATGGAGGCAGAATGAGCAGCAACAGCAACAACAATAGTAATTGAATGATGAGTGAAAGAAATCAAGAACTGTGCCTTAACATGATTATTAGCACAAAGAGACAACAGTGCGCGACTTGGCAGCAGGCAACAGGCGGCTCAGGCGCGCTGCACGGGGTCGAATGTCCAATTTAAAGATGATGATCTGATTTAGTTTGAAATAATAAAATTATCGTAGCAGAAGATGGAAGTTTATAGCAACTCACAACTCGCGGGCATTGTTATCGCAGTCACGCACGAAGAACGTGGAATGGCAGCCCAGACCCAATGTGCTCTATTTTCTCGGAGATTGTTATTGTAATCATTAGCTGTATATTTACATTTGCAGAAAACTGTTTGAGACCCTTTCTTGCTGATAAGAAGGCTTGCCCGCTTGCCATTTCTTTCTGGGACATGACGCTTCATCGGAAGGTTGTTAAAAGAGTCCAATAATACAGCGAGGATAATTGTGACGATTTGCAACAAGTTACTAACGTAAATTTTTATGAGAATGAAATCTGTTGTGATTCTTATGAAGATTCAGTTACAATTCTGTATAATTAATTTGCCCTTTTAGATCAGTTTGGAGAACTGAAGATTAGACTAGCGTGGTGCCTGCGTAGAGCAGAGCAATTTAAGATTTTCAAAAGTGAGACTTTGTTATTTTGTGGACGCGCAAAGTAAATGACATCAGTGATTTGAAGTTGTAACTTGAGATCTCCACAAAGAACAGCAAATCGTCTCATTTCTCAGTGTCTTTTGGCAAGGATGTTTTATGAATTTACATAAACGGATGGGGTGAAATCGTGCAATGTGAAATGCTCGTCTTTTGTCTCCTTTCAAATGCACTTGGTTTCCATTTCGATCTTTGCTTCTTCCGCTAAAGAAAACTAAGTGAATGAGATTTATCATATCATAACTTAACGAGCTCCAAAAACGACGGGAAAATGCTACTTTCACTTGAACTTAAATAACACACTTTGTTTGGTAGCTTGAAAATATCCTTCCCACATCCACTGGCAAGCCCCTCAGCACTGAACAGTGAATCAAAGCGACAGAATTTATGAATTACTCATACTAAAAAATTGAAGCCATATGTCGGGTTCTTTTCCCGGTAATGTAGTGCAAATGTACACTATAAATTCAATGTCATATCAGTTCAGTGCGCTCGGTTCGTTTCGCACACGAACTTCGGTTTTCAGTTCCATTATACGGGCTTAATTGAGTGAAATGACAAGGACAATCTTATTCATCACCTATGCCTGTGCACTTGCCCTTTCAAGCACACTTGGGAAGCGGATTTTGATCAATTGTTGCAATTTGTTTCGCCTTTCACTTTTTAATGCTCAGCCCAGTGACGGGCTTTGTTTAAAACGGTCGTGAATACGTGATGAGGACCTTTTGTGTGTACCGTCCGCTCCTGGTTCATTAAAATACAATATTTGGTCATATAAACTTGAAAAATGAATTTTAGTGGCTAAATCGTTCGAGCACTCTGCATCCGGCAATTCTTGGAAATGCTGTTTGCAGGCTGGAGGAGATTCCCTGCACGAAATCGTGGAGAGAAAGATTAATGATGGGCAAATTCGTCTTCGCTTTGCTATTATTAATGGATTTAATTCATTCTGATTCTTTTGTTTTTTATGTTTGAGAGTTTTCTTTTATTTTTTCAACATAAACAGAAGCAGCAGCCGTGTCGTAACCTTCATAGCATTCAGGATCGGATCGACGAAGTTTACATAGTTTCAGTCGAGTGCGGCCCTGTACTTGTTAATCCTCTACGGGTGACCCTTCAGCACGAACCAGGCCAGACGTGTGAAACAATAAGATATGGCATAGGAAGACTGGAAAGGCGATGGCGATAATTGCGTTTGCGTTCATGAGCTTAACATTCTTCCAGTTGGCTGTTGCCGTTGCGTAGTTTGTGTTTGGCCTGGTTCCTAACCTTCATATTCAACGCATTGTTCATTGTTGAGGTTAATTTTCATGATGCTCCTTTGTTGACACTCTTGACATATTGTTTTCATAATTTCAAATCTCTAAGTCATGATCCTTTTATTTTGTGCGCTGCTCTGATTATGATTACCTGATATTATTTCTTGGCACAGCACTGTTCTTGGGCTATATCTCGGTTACCTTGTTTTCTTTCCCGAAGCTTTACGTAGAGGATTAAGTACGCGTTGCTCATTTATACGTTCTGTCGTTGTTTGGATGCTTTAGTTTACTTTGGCTAATAAGTAAGATTTGTCTCACGTAGAGAGACCAGATCGGAATGGAGTGGGAGTCGGTCTCTGAGAGGATTTGCATCCTACTTCCTAATGTGTTAATGTTATTGTAAAGGAACTCACAGTACAATGCATTCAACGAACAAGACGAAGGAGATTATTTACACAGCTATTTAGCCCAAAGATATTCGAGAAACCGATTAAGAGTATGTATCCATTGAATTCGGTGATTCGGTCCTCTATGTGCTTTGGTAAAAGGTATAACAACTACACAAGAAGCGTGTTTAGCTTTCCACGAATTAAAGCCGCGATAGGTTTTCGTCTCATGAAGGAAATGGAATTTTCTAATTGCATAAATCTAAGCGGTTTCTGAATCGTAAAACCATAAATCTCAGCACATTGCTTATGTTGTCTCTTTTCTATTCGCAGGTATTTGGTAGCTTCTGGAGTAATTGACAGATTTACCGTTTACTGCTCGGGAGTTCGTGGCCCGGCTGACAATCAGCCTCAGGTCGCCATACTTCTTCAAGCCATCCTGGACTTTATCATCATGTTGATTTACGCGTTAAAGACTTGGTAAGCAAACTGATGACCGTGCATTGTCCTGTTGATGGTCACAGTGTTGTTGGTAAATTGAATCGTTTGTGATGGATTTATGACTCTATTCCCTTTTATTCCTGGTGATGTAGAGCAATTGTCAACCCGATTGCATTGCCCGAAGAGACCCTATTAAGGACTCGAAAATTCGTGGACAGATTTCAAAAGAACCCGCAATCGAAACTGAAACTAATTTAAAGTAGTCTAGCCAGTAAGGTAACGTTACTGTGTTACATTATTGAGCCCGGCTCATGCCGTTGTCTCACCAAGGCACATTCCTGACATTCTTCCCAGTTGATTGTCGTACTTATTACGCTTCTGATTCTTGTTTACTTTAGAGATATTATTTGTTGATGCGTCGTCGGTCGTCGGTCCTTGTTGATTTGGCTAAGTGGAGGCCGTTTTCATGTAGGAGGTCCTTGACTTAACAGCAAACTTACCTTACTTGAGTATCGAGAATCGCGTTTTATCCCAACGCTCGTTCTTGCCCCTTCCTGGGTCTGACCCTAGCTTGACTTGCTCTGAAGGTGTTTACAAATATTCCGGCATTACATTGTATTATTCTGAACAGCTCGTAAAATATTTTGACAGTGTGCCCCATACCTCTCGACTAATTGCCACCCAACTTGTGCCACTTTTATGTGCAGACATCTCCCGACTAAAGTCATACGAAAGATTTATGAGTCAGTATAAAGTTGTGTACTGTAATGACAGTTGAAGAATGCGATGCAATGAAGTATTGGGTGGTGACAATAAAGTCGTCCATCCTCGATCTTTGTCCTTACCTGCAGCTTCTAATCTAAAATACTGATTCGTTTCTGGGAATTTACAGTTGGGACCGAAACAAAACGGAAACGACAATGCTCCTTGCAGCGCTCGAATCTTCCGAGCTCGCGGGCGCTCTGGCCATGTCTTATGCCATACTTTTCCACCAAGGAGCACCAACCAGGCCAAGACAGGGTCCAGAAATGGGCGATGGCGACAATGAAATGAGCTCATCAACGTCTTCCAACTCGCCAGCTCCGATCCCACACCCGCCTGGTCCATTGACGGTGACCGTCGTCAAATGCGTGCTGTGTCTAATCAATGCGGTTGCTTTGCTTGATATTCATCTGCTTCAGGTAATGTGCTCCACTCCAAAACAACTTCTGTAAGCCTGCGTTACTTTACCACCCAAAGTAAACAGAACATCGTGTTTCTCGTTTATAACATTCTGGGCAAGAATGCAAATAACATTACATGAAATATTTAGTTTGTTTATTCGTGCTTGACTTTTGTGAAATGGTAAAAATTTAGAAAAGCAAGTTATTTCAATTTCAACATCAAACAGCCGCCTTATTAATATGAATCAGTCGTGTGTCTTGTGCGATCGTCTGCGTGCCAGGATAGGGTAGGCTAGATCAAGAAAATGAATTCAAGTTCTCTCGCTGTCACTGTTTGCAGGTCTCTCGTGGATGAATCTTGTATTTATAATGATTTTAATTATGTTTGCAAAAGCCCAAATACGAGAAAACGAAAAGTTGGTGCTGGCACTGTCTCTTTCTCATTTCACTTTCTGTGTACTTTTCGGTCGCTGCACTGCGTCGCGTGATTACGTATTCAGGTTTTTGAGACAAGAGGATGAGTTTCTCAGTTTCCCGACCGAGCCCATGACCGGGCCTACCAGAAACGGAGAGCTCGAGTCGATCACGAAGTGGAACATTCGAGTATCCCCCTTTCCTATTTTACCATCTGCAAATGTTGAACTTTACAGTAGACTGAAAATTGAATGGGTCCTCCACAGTGCAGTGCAGGGAGAGATAATAATGTTGATATGATACCGATACGATCTCGCGAGTCGAGAAAGTCGAGATGGAGAAGAGTAGAGTCTTCAGTATGTGTGATGATTCTCTGATTTCGATTCCAATTAGCTCAAGTCAAATAAACAAACATTGAAACAATAAAGAGAAAAGCGGCCCAGCAGAACGGAGGAACGGGTCCAATCTAGAGTTGGAGTGTAGGAACTGCAGAAGGTACGCCTGATTGCGTGCACTTCAGCTTGTTCTCCGAAGAAAGACCGCGTCACATCGTCACAGCCTGTCCTGGTTTCATGCTACGACTGAAGCGGCAGCATTAATCAACTCGCCTCGCGAAAGGATGCAGCATCTACCTTTTCTGATACGAAGAGTGCTTCGAAACAAGAGAACTTTATGTAAAAATGTGCCCACAATTTTCAAATTGATTTCAACTTTATCGTGCACTTGCTCCGACAAAACTTTTGAGGTCCATAAAGCACTGAAACTACACAAATACAATAATGATTGAAGGAGAAAGCACCAACTTCAGAACAATGGCAATACAATCCACTTGACAGACAATTTGATTTTGTATCATCATCATGAGCTCTTCACTTTAATAGCATTTGTTAATAATGTTTGTCTTTCCTTGACTTTCCAGAACATTTTGGGCTCAGAAGCCGTGTCACTTCAGTTTCGCCACATCGCCAGTCAGCTTTTATGGCAAGTCGTACCACACCGGACAGAAGACACGAACTTGGGTCGCCTAGTCAGGGAGCTGATAATTGCGATTGGGAACTTCACCATTTCGAATAAACTTAATCAGGTTTGACCGTTTGATTCTAATTGACGAGCCCAACCTTTCCGCTCCTTTCCTGTCTAACACGCTATGAATTTCGCGACAGGCAACAATTCAATCTGGTCAGACGCCCACTGTACTTCAGCAGCTCTGTGCTCTTTCGTATGAATACTCAAGCGATCCAAAACTGTCATCTTTCTATCTGCCAACGCTGATCGCTGCTTCTTATGGGAATGAAGAAAATGAAGCAATTCTCGCTCAGCATGACATTAAACGTGAGGAGCTGGAAGGTTTCATGCAGACTGAATTTGCAAAGGTCAACTGTCTCACCAAGAGACTTCTGCAACCCGACGGCACATTCAGTTACGCGTCACCCGAAACAACTGTCATCAAGCAGGAGGCATCCTTGAAGATTTTGTCTGGCAACGGGAGCGGAGGGAAGAAAGTAAAAAATCTCAAGCAAAAGAATAAGAAAGCAGATTGTGGTCTTTCTAACATTTCAAGCAATTAATAAACACTTGCAATAAGAAACACTGCGTTCATTAATAAGCTAACCATTAACATAGTCTGGACTTGATGGGAAGATTCTGTGATACTAACATTCTTGCATTTTCAGTTACTTAATTTAATCGAAGGTATTAACCTTGTATTTAGTACTTACGTATTAATTATTACTTGAGTATTCTAGTATTGACTTTTCCTAATGCTTAGCCATATTCAATATCACAAGTCGCACACGTGGAATTTTTCTCGGAAAGGCAAATAAAATATGAATCTTTGATGCGTGACCATACTTGTGGCTGGCTCTCGGTTATTTGCAACGAGTCCTTTGGTCTGACATGGTAAGAATACAAGATAAATGACAACTGAAGAACAAAGAGCCAGGATCTATTGACATGAATAAGATATGGACTTTGGATTTTATTCAAGTACACACGCGTTTCGTGTGATTACGGTCGGTGTCTCCGAATTGTGAATTTGGAATCTCGTTTTCACTTTGCAAGGCATTGGTCCACGACACTTCATGGCACAAGCGTCATGCCCGTGCCGTGTAAAATATGTGTGTTTCATGTTTAGTGTGACTGTGACTGATATTTTATCGTGCGAAGAGCGAGCGAGGTATCTTTTAGTTGCCAAGTTACTAATGGACGGTCCTGTATTCCATCTCCCATGCTCATCTGCTCTGTCTTCTCATTCTCAATCATTTTTTTAAGCAAGCATGACGCATTCTGGTGTAATAAACGCATACATGGCGTGGATTTCTCCTCCCTTGCCTGCCGTCTTTCTGTCACTGGCATTCCTGCTCTACCATCGCTTTCATAGTTAAATGGCGTGGCATGGGCAGCGGACAGACGTGAATCCAAATACTACCAGCGTGCGTGCGATCCGGTGTCGATTTTTGCCATGATTTATGGCAGAATTTCACCTCAAGATTGTGACATGTGATTCGTTCCTTCGAACTATCAATCGAACTGCAGATCTGATTAATCTCAATATTTTGAACTCCTGTAAATCTTAGAAATGCCTCACAGGGCGAGCATACGGGCTCCATTTTGCAGTTGCCAGTAACCTAAACCTAAACAAATGAAGGATTCGTCAATGAACCCCAGCTCAGTCGTGTAACAACTGTTACACTTTCCCTTATCTCCTTCGTTCCTTGTAAAAAGGCAGGGCAAAGCAGCGATTCATATTCATTACGTTATTACGGGTAGGCAGGGGAGACGGCATAAAAACTGCCAATGCAGTACGCGAAATGTAATGAAAATGGAGAATGATTTGATTTTAATACGACCCGCTGCCCGTCTCGTTAAGTGAACCTAATCGAGCAAGCCTATCATCATCGTCATCGTCGCCGTGCTCTTTTTATTGTTTTGTAAGCCGAGTTCAGTCAAGCCAGGCATAATAAATAAATTGAATCGGAGTTACCCGCTTGTGTGAGGCAGAAGCAGCGTCCAAGTCATGAATGGTGTTCTGGTGCTCATCGTGATTGAAAGTGCCGGCAGGTCTTTCGGGGTTGTGCGCGCTGTACGAGAGTAAAATTAAATAATCAAATGAATACAGATGAATTGGAACGTGATTGATGACGAAAGGAGTCCAGACAAGTCAGCACAGTGCGCAGAGTTCAAGTTCAAAGACAACCCGAACATGCTGCCCGAATAATATGCCCCAGAATTTCAGAATTATAGTTGCTCCACCTGCATTTCTCTTCTATTGTGATGATTGCATTAGCTGATTAAAAGTGAATGAGTCGCATTCGCCATATCTAATCCATGACTCTTTGCTCTAAAATTCGCATGCAAATTCATAGCACGTGGGATTGACAGGTTAAAAATAAGTTATAAATGAATTTGCCAAAATTCGCAAATCGCGAACTTCAAAATCTCGTCGGAATTCCACTTAATTTCTGAGTTTGCTTTAATAATTCATGGCAGCTTAGCAAGTGCATCTCCACCATTCGCTGCAAAGTGCTTTCTGCTCTGTATCTGCGAGTTCCACGTTTTACGCACTAACCGAATTTCGCACATGGACCGACCGACGGGAAGAAGGCTATTAATAAGTGAAATGCAGTCGGAGTACAAGGACGCGCGTGGCACGGCACGCATTGCATTGATGGCATTCGAGATAAAATGCTTCTGCTGCGCCGTGGTCGTGGCACGCTGCCTGAACGTCGCCTCGGTCGGAGGGACTTGACACGAGTCGCGTTCTCTGCTACGCTACGACTATTGCATAAGATGAGTTTAATTTCACTAATGCACTTTTCTCTCTCGCTCTCTCCATTGTCTGTCTTTCGGGTATTTTAACCTCTTATAGAATACATTCTGCTTTTACTCAAGTACACAGAATGCAGAAATACGCGACACGCGTGTCCCATTCTTTTCCTCAGTTCAGGTTTCCACTTTCTCGCCTTCTAAGCAAAGAGGCTAGAATTGTTACTCGAAGTCAGAAGCAGCAAAGAAAGCCAAGTCAAAAGGTTGTTCTCTAGAAAATCGTACCTTGAACACACACGCAACAAAATTTTCGTAAACACACACGCCTGGGCTTACAGTTTACGTACTCCATGCTTAAAAGTTGCCTCGCTTCACCCTTTGCGTTTGCGATCACAGCATACATGAATCCAGGACGGCGAATGCAATGATAAAGCAAAAGACAGCGAGCCATCGATTGATGCATCGTTTGGACCGGAATCGCTGCAAGCTTTTAACGCTAATGCTTCCTCTGCCGAACGCCGACGTGGTATTTATTTTTTGTCTGACTCCCGCATTGAATCCAGCGTCACTGCTGCTCGCAGGACGCATCACGGGGATGCGCTGCCCCACGATGGAAAGAAAACATCGCCTGCAACACGTAAACTTCCGTTTCTTATTATGAAAAACTCGTGCTTCATTCGTGTTCGATGCCGTGCATTCTCGACTGCTCCCGCAAGCGCCTGAGCCATTTTGTGGTTCCATTAGGTCACTGTCCGTTCTGGCCAAGGTATCAGCCCATTGCAGCTAGAGTAACCTAGTCTCATAAAGCTAGGCGGCAGAAAAATATTCTCCATTAAGAATTTGTGGTCAATTTTTAATGTGAGTGTGTCTCCATACTCCACACAATTATCTACCATTAAAGCATTACGTTAATCCACCATTTAAGCACTTTAGGCTTTCAGGCACTTTGACTGTGACCAGTGGTGAGTCGTGCAAAGCGGCAGCGCATTGCGTGGCTGGATATTAGTTGACGACATTTTGACATACTTAAAGTTAATCATAAATTTATGTGGGCCGAGAGTAGCTGCGCTGATTATTATGGCTAATGGCTGTAATCTGAACCCAAGCACTAAAACAATTAAGTTTTATCACCTCCAGCAAATGGCAGTCGGTAAATGTGGAAGAATCGAGACGCGGCGAAAGTGTCCTACAGCAAAGCATCTTTCAGGCTGCACTTGCTTTTAAGTGAACTTTAATAACTTTCGGAGCTACGCGAGACGCGAGGACCGACTGCGACGGAGCACGTATCTCGAAAGCAGAAAGCAAAAAAATTAGGAATGAGACACTTTAAAAGGGTTAATTTTTAAAAGGCAGCAATTTTATCTGCGAGACAGTGTGTCTGAACTTTTGACCGTACTCAAGTATGGGCTGGAGCCTGTGTCAGGCCGATGCGATTGCGTAACTCCGGAATTTGAAAGCGAAAGCGCAGTTGGCCTTTAACTACGAGCCCAAACGAAAGTGTCTCTTACTCTTTTTAGAAAAATTTGATAAATACCGATAATGCAGGCGTCATGACGCAGAGTGCTTGTTTTGAAGGCATTGGGGTATTGAGAATTCCGTCGTGACTTTAGAGTCTCGACTTCTAAATCTTCACTTTATTCCTACGAGACGAGAGCAAGCAAAATGTGAGAGTGTTCTATAGGCGTACGAAAAATTAATTACTAAGGTACAAGAAATTCATTGGTACCACTGACATTATCGAACGACTTCAGCATTTTCTTTCCCGATATTTTGTAGCATAAATCAGAGCCATCTCAGATTCAACTTTTTTACTGGTTCGATAAGCAGAGAGGAAAACAGCAACCAAGTTTGCCAAACGCGCTGTAATTAATGTTAAACCACAAACAAGAATTAAATCGTATACCCGAATTTGTACCTGAATCAATCATGATTCATGAGTTTCTTTCTTGTTTTACCTCAACATGCAGGACAGTGTAGGGTAAATCCCACCGCTAATGTGCCGATAACCTCTTGATTAATTATCTACGCCTCAGTATCTTCCAATCAATACTTTCAACAGCAAATTGAACAGAGGTATGAGCTTGGGGCACGATTGAACGGAGATCACAATTCTCACTTTCTATAACTAAATGTACGTTGCCTTGCCTTGCCCGCTGCAACGCAAACTCGAACGCGTAATGCATTTTTCTTAATAAATATTTAATGTGACGACCTGCTAATGGATCGAACAGCGAAAGCGAATGTCTTTATAAACAAATTCGTGGGCCGCTACATTGTTCGTATGCGTGAAGGGATTAAAAGTGACGGACGGGATAAAAGAGTGAAGTGGTAAAGGCAATGGGCCTGTACGCCCGCCCGCCCGTGATGCGCTATACAGTGAAATCTGACCGTCGAAGCACGCATGATGGGAAGTCGAACAACGAATCTTGAAGTGTGTGGTGAAAATCATGTTGGACAAGTCGATGACGTAAGCCATAATTACGGTTGATTTCGAGGGCTTTGAATTTACAGTATGTAGCTTGTATAGCTGTATGGTGCTTTGAATTAAGAGATAATTGTGGAATGTGGCCAAGCCATTCCCTGCACTCTGCCCACGAAGTATGTACGCATCATTACATTTATGCAAGCACAATTTACAATTTTACATAATAAAACAGAAAAAATTGAAGAATTGAGTTACATTGTACAATGTATTATCGTAATTTGTAAATGGCACTTGTATCTTATCGTACAATGCCATTGAGTGTCCATGCCGTAAGACAAAGGCGGAGAGACCGGAGCATTAACTCTAAGTGCTTCTTGAGATTGCTCCGTACTTATACTTAATGTCCATCCGTCCATTAATACGTGGAGGTGGATTAAGAAACATCAACCTGCCTTACTGCCTGCCGTGTCAGTTTTCTAATGACGAACGCGAAGGGCTGAAGCAAAAGGAGAGTGCATTAAGTTTGTAAACAAGTGTTGCATAATTATCACTGATTACTTGATGAGCGCCGTACAATGACTGGAATATTAATGCATTCCTTACCCTTGCCTTCAATCTTGAAACCGAAGCCAACAAGTGAACCTACCAAATGGGCTGGCCGAATCGACTGGAGAAAATGATCATGGCCATAAATCAATGCTCAATGAACAGCTTCCGGTCAGTTTAATTCAGGATTCTGACTGCTTTCACGATCCGTGACTTCCTTTCACTAAAAGGCAGGCAGGACAGATTTGAGTGGTTGGCAGTTTGGCTGGATATGCGACAATGGTAATAATTACGTTAGAGCATGAACAATACAGCAGTGCGGGAGCAACAGCGCGTCATCGTAACACTTGACTTAACTTGACGTTTCTATTGTGAAAACTATAGAATACGGACTGGCAATCCTTTCAGTGGCTTGCATGAACACAAAATTGGCAGATTGATTCAAGCCAGAGCAATGCCCATGGAACTTTTGTTTTCAAAGCGCCGTGTGAGATGTGATGTACCCTTTGACCATTTCTCAGTGTTTCGAGTACCCTGCTTCCGATTCAAATTCTCAACTCATCCGAGACGGGCACTTTTACTCTCTACATTTGCTCACGGACAATGGCTTCAATTGCCTTGCCAGTTCAGTAGTGCAGGAGTTTAGAATTAGAGCTGCTGTGACTGCAGGAGAGAGATTCTGGGCAGTTTCATACGTGCACAGTGTGTAACTTGGATAATTTTCTCACTTCCGTACTTTGGACAACTGCGGGGTCAAGCCAAGCGCTCATGTGCTCTTCTGCTTAAATAAATTCTATTGTCTACGCTCAAAAACAAAATGGAATCAAAGAAACTGGATAGTTTATTTATTGCAAGCGGATATTGGCGATATTTCATGATAAACAGTCTAGCCAATTCATTTGTCACCATCGCCTTGCATGATCTTTACCTTGCGCCGTTGCTTTCTAAGATTAGCAATTAAAATATCCGAAAAGCTAATTAAATGATGATTGGTTTCGTCGAAGAGTCGTATTTTGTGGAGGTAGAACTGAGCGATGCTAGTCAAAAGTTTCTGGCACGCCGTATTAGTCGTGCCACTTGAGCTTCTGAAAAGGTTGACATTCACGTCGCTTCGGTTTATGACATTGTGTCAACAGCCGTGCAAATCCATCTAGGCCGCGTTCAGTGCTCAGCACAAGATTGACATCATCACGATGCGTGTAGGCAAGTCAATGCCTGCATTGGCAATAGTGAGATATTTGAGGAAGAGATTATTATTACTATTGTGATGTTTACATCAGTGTCACTCTATTTTCCTTTGCCAGTCGCTGCTGTTATCCTCAAAATCAGGACTTTTGTCAGGCCTAGGACAAAAGAAAGAGCATAATAAATCTTTCAAAAGACGCAGACTCAGTACACAGCTTCATCTCATGAATCCCTGCCATTGTCAAGTAAATTGTCAATACTGCCCGCTTGATGGCTGGCAAAGGGCAGGCAGCGAAGAATGACAGACAGCGAAAGGCAAAGACAAATGGCAAGCGCGATTGCATCTCCCACAGAATTTCAACAATATTGCTCCAAATATTTTATATGTTAATTGAAGCATCGTCCAACGACAATGGGCAGGCAACAGATTGTGACTCAAGATGCGCCAGGGAGAATTATGTCATTATTGGCATTGGAATTGTTAATCCGTCATAACCAGAAATCAACCTTCACGACAGAGAGCCAGAGCAGGGAAGGGATGCCAAACAGTTCAATCAAGCCTTGCCTTGTCCTGCGCTGTGCTGCGGTTGACAGCCTGCAGTTCGTTCAAGGAGAAGTTCTCATCACCTCAAAATATTGAATTCAACAAAATGCATGTCAACAACGAATTAATATTTACACGTTCAATCCGTACATGTGTACTCATTTCATGCGCTTTGTCAGTGATGGCGATGGCGATGGCGATTTCGTGAGAGCAGCAGTAGTGCAGTGGCATCGCTGCGGGGCAAGAAGGCGGTAAGAGAAATCCATTAGTGTCGGACATTCTTTAATTACATGGTTGGCCGAGTCGAGCCTACCAAATGCACGACAGCGGCAATAAAAAACGTACATGGAAATATATTTTTGAAAGCTCGGTCGGTCACAGTATCACAGTATGCAAAGCCTATGGCATGGACATCAAATTATCACTACCACGAACGTCCGTCCGAAAATGTGGCATGAAATATGCTCAGTAGCTTGACCATTAAAGGAGCACACGAACACAAACTCGTGTTCGTGTTTTGCACGAACTGCTCGAAATTTGCCAGTTTCATGATAAGTGATTGCTCCCGTGTACGGTTCTAAGTATCGTGTATACTTAGACATCAGTTATACAAATGTAATGTTATGTAAATTAAGTGCACCAAAATTATTTCTGTACGTGTGTGCTGTTTACAGTCTTTTACAGTTATTTCATGAAGTTTTAATGGATGTCCGTTCGTGAGCCCCAGTTTTATTTAAATGCGTCGCTTCATGCCATGCATTAAGAGATTAAAAGCGTGCATCACTTTTACTACTGTCCACTTTATGTCCACCGGCTAGCCGTACTGGCCACTGTTCACCGAATATGCAAACATGTTTACATTAGCAGGCGATTTTGGTTTTGAATGGAATCACAACAAAATCTGCCGAATTCAAATAAGCCTTCATCTCCTTCTCCTTTCCATTACCTCTCCCTGTTATCACTCTTGCTACTCTTTCAAACCCGATTGCCCATAATGTCATAATTAAAAGGATCCACTTTGTCCACAAAGTAAACAAAATTAACCCTCAACCACGACCCGTTATTTCAACCCTTGGCGCGGACGGAAAGTTCATAAAACAATAAAAGCACGAACGCTTTTCATGGAAATGAAAATTGCCACCGTCTGGGTCTGCTCAGGTACGACACCGTGTGGTCCAAGTCAGGTCTAAGTCCAATCCGTTGGTGGTGACTTTTGTGTGATCCTCTTCATCAATCGCTCGTTCTTACTGTCCTCTTGGGTACAAAGTCAAACTGATGCCACAACTTGCGTCTCGTCGTCCCTTTCCTACCTTTTCACACAATCGCTATCGCCGGCGCTGGCACTGG
This sequence comes from Mesaphorura yosii, assembly GCA_009869945.1. Taxonomy (NCBI): domain Eukaryota; kingdom Metazoa; phylum Arthropoda; class Collembola; order Poduromorpha; family Tullbergiidae; genus Mesaphorura; species Mesaphorura yosii. The sequence continues at coordinate 24,390 of WIXG01000585.1, forward strand.
CGCTTTCGCTATCATAATTTAGACAGAGCTTCGAACTACGAACTCGGGCTTGCGGAAGCGATCAATCTCCTGAATCATGAACTTCGAGTCGCTAGTCGCGTCGTGGCCGCGACCTTCGCACATTTACGCGATCAACCACTGCAGACGCAACCTTATCCTGCACAGAACAGCTCCATTAGGACTTGGCGACAATTTGCCCAGACGCCATACGTACCAAAAGCACCAGTGCAAATGCCGGGTCGCACACGGATGTCGTCTTGAGGAAATATGACAGCCGACGTTAAGAAGTACTTTGAGGGTGAGTCTGTACACAATTTCACACCATTGCTCCCGACCTCTGAATCTCTGAATGTGAGTGCAAGACAAGAGCAAGAGTGAGAAAAGGATCGATTTCATGTTGAAACTAATACTTACACAAACATGCCAGCTCAGTCATTGAGTAAATGTCCAGCACCTATTTGTTAAAGTATTAATTACATTTCAGATTTCAGTACTTGGAAGACCTTCACAGGAGTGCAGTCGACGGATTGAATTTCCCAAACCCAAAGTCCAAAATTAGTACATGATTTTCGGTCGTCCCGTGCTGTTGAAACAAATTGTCAACGCTCAATCACTTCCTACAGGAATATTTTATTTCTGTTTCCTGCGCTGTGCTGCGTTAATCTCATAATTCGATGACAGCAATTCATCAATGCTAGACTCAAACAACAGACGAGACGAATGTCATCGTCGTAGTCGCGTCGTGGCGTGTGCGGTAGTCTTATCTCTGCACGCTCCTCTCGAGCCGATGATATCTCGCTCTTGCTTGTTTGACAGTAAACAAAAATTCTGTGGTCTCACAACCGTCAAAGTGCAGCGCAATGCGTCCAGTCTCAGATTGATTGTTGGAAAATACAAAAAGCAAAGTCAGCCGAAGGCGGCGGCGGCGTGGACGACGTCGGTGGAGGGACACACTAAATTACAGCGTGCTCATGATGATGAAGTGGATTAGCGAATTGATAGCATTCGAGTGCACGCGTGCATAATGTATTCGTTCATTGAGGTCACGTGCGCAAGTCCATTGTCATTGAGATGTCTTCAATAATAATTATGTTCCTTTCTACAATGAAAGTGCATAATGTAGTGAATTGCAATTGTCGCAGGTCACACGACAGCCGAGTTGAATTTATTGTCGGACGGAATCCCACGATTGTGGTTCTTATCCTTGTGAATTCTTGAACAATGGGCCCACGTCGGCAATCGTTGTCCTCTTGAAAATGCAATGCTGAGTCCTAACCGGATCGATCGAATAATTAGAATTAACTAAAATAATGCCTAAGTAGTACAGCAGAATGATTTAAATGCTCTTTTGAACGGAGTGGTTTACCAGACCCAGAAACGGAAAATACGAAGGATCTGCAATTCCAAGAATCGGCAGACGTGGCGGATGATGGAATTATCATTAACGCCAAGGCACTGTGTGTAGCTAATAGAAAAGATATGGATAACGCTGCTGGTGCTGATAACATGTTCAAACTTTAACTAATTTCAACTCGGACTTGGCTCGAGATCGTGCATTGCCGCACAGTTAGCGAACCCCAACGCAAACTCTATTCATGTTGCCCACAATTCCACGAACTATGCGGCAGCAGCAGCACGCGTGCGTCCACGCATAAAAAGTTAAAGTTCATCTTTTACCCTATGTTCCTTTCATAAATTTATTTCCGGCATAACGCCATGCTCGAAATTTATTATCTCACCGTGTCGAATGACTTGCCAGAAGAGACGAGACGCGTTCCCTTCGTGTTTACTTCAGTATTCAGTACTCTTTGTACTGAAGCCACAAATTGCCATCGCGGTGTTTCAAAGTTACCTCGGTCGTGTGTCAGGGTGAGAATCATAATTTACTTATTTTTTATCGGCGCTTTGAGTCATCTTGTGCCTAAAACGCAACGTTGCGTTCACAATTCAACCAGGATTTGTCCTGCGTCATTGCAATTGCGCGTGTGAGAAAAGCCATTAAGAATTCGCAGCAAAAATTGAAGCTAATTACACCCAGTACTCCGTAACATGCCTGCTTGTATCACCTTGAATTTTAATTTCCTGGCTGACTGCAATCTCGAATCAACCCATCAATAATCAGCAAACATTTGTCCATAGTTAAACTACTTGTGAAATGGACTGGAAGAGCCTTTGCTGTTGAAACGACTCAACCACTCAAGCATTCTACTGTAAGGTAAAACACCAATTTGTTGCTGAATCCATTCAGATTTCAGACGAATGCCCATTCCCAGCAGCCAGCGTCAAAATCAAAGCACAGAGACGTTTTCAACTTTTTTTCTGGCTAGAGAGAGCCATAACAGAAGCATTTAGAAACTTCCAACTACAAGCTGCAGACACATCAAAAGTTTCCAGAATAAAAACACGAGTTAATGTTTTGACATTTTTGTTAAAATATTGCGCTGTTCACGCCGAAAACAGGGCCAGACCAATACCCAAGCCAAAGCATGAATTCGAAAACTTGTAGAATTTTCGAGAAAAGGTACCGTACCATGCGATGAAAGGAGCAGACGCAGAAGCGAGCTTCATTGTTAACAATCTATTTTGCTTAAAACTTTTAAAAGTTGAGAAAGCTGAAAACGGTTGTTCGGCTGTTGAATGTTTGGACGTTTGTCCGGTGCCATCATAAGTCAAATGCCAAGTGCTCAGGAATTCAAAGTCTGGAATTCCAAACACCAATGCTTATGCAAAAGTGTACCAAAATGAGTAACAAGTAACAAAAAGGCAGACGCAACGGAATGTCGACACAGTCGATGTCGATATCAGTAACTGCAACTAATTTATTTTGCCGTCTTAATATTCTGTCAACGTCAACGTGAAATACCTAGGTCCCTCCTCCTGTGACTTCCTGTATGTTGTTTATGGCATAAGGAAGTAATCCGTGAGATTTACAATTGAGATTTAACTATAATTCGACAGGCAAGACAAGTTGGCAGTCCATCAAGGTTGTTTTTGCTGTCTGTTACATGTAATCAGGATCAGAATCGCTGACTTGTTTTCGCTTTCGCCCTGAGATCATGTGATAACTCAGGCAAGATTTCAGAGGTCTTCATTCTTCAAAATGCCTACAATGGGAAGAAAAATCGAAAATGCAAGCATTTAAAATGGTTTCAAACCCGTGCAGCAGCCTGCAAGATTCGAGAGGCAACCCGTGCAATAAAAATGTAGCTGCAACGGCTTTAATTAAAACAATCCACTTAATCCATTACATTTATTAACCACAGCTTCTTCACTTTACACTTCCCACAAAGTGCATCGCATCGCGGCTCATAAACATAAATTCAACCGCAACGCGTACGCGTCCGAAACCAAAAATAAAAATCACATCTTCATCTTTTTCGTTTCACTCATCGCTCAAATCTCTTCAGAATCTTCCGACAGCCCTATTAGGATTTTTATCCGACGAGTTACGCTGCACCCTACTGTGTTATTACGTATTATTAGAATTATTACATTTCGTGTTAATGCATCACATTAAAGTCTGGGTTTATAATCCCGCGTACCCTCCGCTTCGTTTGCTTATGCGATGAGCAAATATAAAGCCTCAGCTCGAGCTGCGCCCCCTTTAAAGCTGCGTCAGGCAAATGCCAAAGCTAAGCTACAAAACAGAGATCTCGGTCTTGAGACGAGACTTGAATGGATTTTTTTATGTTTTCGACATGGTCGCTGCTGCCGTTGCCGTTGTTGGTTATTATTATCACGGTAGTTCCTCTTTCGATAGCAGACTGTAATAAATTTTCCATTAAGCGGACTGCTTCTTAGTGTACAATTTTGTGATTCTCGTAATTTAATGGCAGGGTTTGGTTATGTAATAATACAGGCATGGTGTTGGACGCGAAAGGCGAGCGGAAAGAAATGGACCGTAAGCGCCGTGACTCCTGTCTCGAGGATGTGAAACGCTCGTAAGTAATGTGTGTGAATTTATTTCATTGGTTCTCAGCCGATCTTGTATTTAGCAGTTACCAGTTAGCAGCAACACAAAAAAAAACAATGTAAAAAGTGGAGGAAATGTTCACGCTTGTGCTTTGTGTACTACACGCACACATACACGAATTCCTCAGGGCCAATTTTTTTTAAAGAATCCATTAATGTGTCGAAATTTCATTCTGCTCTGATCGGCCCATTCGAAATCTTCTGAACTGCAAGCAACGCGTTCTTTTGTATCACCTTCCCAAAATATTGCAACGCAATATGGCGAGACCAGGAATTAATAACGACGTGTCTATGCCATGACTTGCGAGCCAACACGACATGATAAAAATGAGATTTCAATCTCTCATGCAAGTGATGCGATGCCTTTTCCATTTTTCTTAAAGATCCGCCTCTTTTTAACTCATTCATATGGCACGGCACAGCCGCACAGCACATCAGTCAGCGAGAAGGTACTCGCCACTGCTCGCCTCGTATTTTCCAGCCTATTCATGTAGCACAATAAAAAGGTATTAAAATGTAACGTGTGATGTACACATGTCTTTAAACATTTTCATTCTGTGCTTTTTGTTACAAAGTAACAAATTCTGGGGAATCTGCTCCGAGATGAAGTTTTTCACTTGAGGTGTCGCTCAAAAGCATTAAATCGAATCTTGGCAACCGAAAAGATGACTAAGTGCTTCGGCTTTGCTTTTGCTTTTGGGTAAAATACGATCGCGGCACGGCTTTTTATGAATCTGGTAAAGATGTCAATCGGAGACGTATAAGTTATCTTTTAATGTATTTCCATTCAAAAGTTGAAAAACGGCTGAAAAATCCTCAAATGCGTGTAATTTATGTGCCTGCGTTGCAGTGCATTAAGATCCAGATGCAGATGGGCATGTTACGAGTCGTGTAGTTGACTTCGACTTGATTGAACCGCACAGATGAATTGTAAATAAAAGTGTAACTTATGAATAGACATTTTGCCCCAAAATGTTGTTTTGTATGTTTCAAACAATTTTAAAAGCTTTTTCTGCTCTAAATTTGGAAAACATGGAACATGAAAACCGAAGTGACTTGCAGTACCGCTTTTCGTATGCAGCACTGCAAGAAATTAGTCATGGCTCTGACTTGTGGCTGCGCGTGTTCATGTCCCAGCAATCTATTCCATGTTTACGAACTTAGACAATTTAATGTCGACTGTCTCGTGTAACGAATGAAATGGGATGGCGCGCGAGACATTAAACTCAGCGTTAAATACAAGTACAAAGGCGATAAATCAGAGTTATTTGTTCACGCAGGCAAATAGCTCAAGTTTGGTGCGTGTCTACAGTAAATAAAGAACGGAGCAAGCGAATATGCCGCATCGAGTCTTATTTAAAGTTAAAACAATGCAAACAACACACGAGTACGAGATTTGAGACATTCTCTGATCGCATTTCCGCCATTACAAATTGCGGTCATCGCACTGTTCGTTCACTTTGCTCGCTCAACAATTTCCAAGTTCGTGGAAAACTTCAAGTTCCCACATCCTTAATTCGCTGAAGTACTCCTATTAATAGATAGCTCAATACCGGACCGATGGCCTGATAATCACATATTCACACCTTGTTCAAGTTGTCATCACCTGTGCCTGCGGCAACCCATTCAAATTTCTTCCCTAATCTGCTTAAATTGTTATGAGGTACTGGTCATCGGAAGTTGACGAATATTGTCAACCGAAGTCCAATAAACCCCCAAATTGTCGTGTGGATTTGTTAAATTTGTTTTTTAACACTCCGCTTACACTTTGATCCCTTTGTCGGCATTTCACACTGATACAGTTTTACCCAGAATCAAAGGTGACAATGAGAGCAAGGCATGTGTACGCATGTGTCGGTGTCGGCATGTTAAAAAACAGCCTCGCGTTTTAAAAAGGCCGACTACAAGTCGGCACCTTTTATGTCACACGGCTCAAGTGTCACCAATGATACACATCCTAATCATAATCAGGTGCAATCATCATTACACGGACCGAGTGTTCAGGTTGGCGTGAAGTACGTAGTGCAGTCTGCTGGTCAGCAGTCTGCGCAGTATCATCATCATAATATTGATGTTTAAAGTTTATTCTGGCAATAATAACATTATTCTCCAGCCGCCAATAGTTTTTGAGTTGGCCGACGTCGACTTTGACCTGACCCACGTGTTTTGTGTTTACGGTGTGAATTTTAAAGAACACATTTCTTCCATTATTGTGGCTTCGATTTTCTGAACGGTCAAAAGTCAATAGTCAAAAGAAGAATCCGAAGAATTAATTCTATCCTCAATACATGGCCGAACGCACAACGCAATACAAATACAAATATTGAATGTAAGATAGAATTTTACGAATATTTATTGATATTTGCATAACTCCGCTTTGCTTTGCTTTGAGATGTGAATTAAAAACCGCACTTATCCCAACGTACACAAAAAGCGACTGCTGCGCGGTCGAAACATCAAAGAAATGAATGATTGGCTTTGAAAGGCCAGGCTCGGGCACAGGAGTGGACTGCAAGTCCGAAGAATAATATTTTTGATAAGAGTCTTTGACTTCGAGTTAAGTAAGGTAGTGCGGCAGTCGGAAATTTAATATTCAGATGTTATTATTTGCCTGCTTATTTATTTGTTGTTTATTCTTCCTTTCGTGAAGTAAAACGCGAGGTTCCTTCGGCTGAGACTGACTGAGTTAGCCTTTAGAACTTTTAGAAGAGAGTTTCCATCCACCATTGATTAGAAGATTCAAAGCTCACAAACCTGTGCAATTTTCTTTCCTCGACCAGACAATCAGATTTCTCTTTTTAATACGCGTACATGTTCCGTCGGCATTGACTGGCACAATTAAGCCCGAAACGTTCTCTGCACTCCACACGACTAAACAGCACAGCAAATAAAAATTATTCCCTGTCCTGAAAGCTGAAGTTTTTCTTTTCCTGTCGTGCTGTATTCTTTTGTTTAAGTTTGAAAGCAGGACTCATTTGTAAACATTCGCGAGCACATTTCAATTGTATGACTGGGGAAGTGGAGTAGAGCATTAGAGTAATAGGAAACAATCAAACAAAGTAGCAGGGGTAAGTGCTCCGGATTTGGTAGCAGAGACAGAAGCGCGCACGGGTCGTACGAAGGATCCGATCTGTTAATGCACGCGAGACGCGAAAATTAATTCAAGTGTCAATCCTAAATGACAGCAGAGGTTTCACCATTCAAGATCGAGAGTACAGATTAATGCAATTTTGTATTGCTAAAACTTGAAGTGTACAAATTCGCACTATGAATTTCGGCCCGATCAAACTTAAAAAATCAAGCCAAACGATTGCGCTCAGTTTTGTAAGTTATTTTCAAATTCCCATCAACTTTAACGTATGTATGCATGTCCGCAGTTGATGTGATGTACGGTCGAGTCGAGAGCCGAGACCGTGGCCGTACGCGTACGGCGAACACTGAGCACATGCACGAAAGTGCGGGGTGGAGCCTTGACTAGAATTCGACAGTTTCGCTGTGAAGATCCAGCCTGCCGATTAGAGGTGACACGACCTACTCATACTGCAGCTGTGGAAAGAATGAGCAACATATTTGCCCCACCAAAATATATGTACGAACGTAACGCGAAGAGTGAGTGAAGAGAAAGCTTCAAAAAGTCATCATCTTCTGCGTTCAGCAGTGCTTCAGAGCTTCATACCAGAAAACAGCAGCAGCAGTCAACAGTGCTTAGTTGGACTACACCAAAGCTTCAGAAATTATACTGCTACGTTAAGCGAGCTTCAAAAATCCAATGAACAGGCCAAAACATACATGCGTCCTCCTCCTTTTTGCTCCGGCCAGCGGGGAAGCACGTCCGTGCACTGAGACCCAACAGTGGAGCTCAGTCCACGATTCTTGCCAACTTGTAATTATTACACTGCTGGCTTTTGTAACTTTTGTTATTCGGGGAGCCCAAAACTGAACATAACATTATTATCACAGTAATAACAAGCGTATAAACCGAAAGCCTTTCCAAGCAAAATAGAATCACATCCACGGCCCGGCACAGCGAGAAATTTGTCCTCCAATCCAAATTCAACTTTTTACATTTTAACACACATTACTCACCTTTGAAGCCAAAGCCAAGCACAGCTGTAACCCTGCTGAACACAATAAGTTTACATTTTCAATTGACCAGCGGTTACTTTTTTCTAATTCTCGTGTGTTGCGGAGACCAGTCTTAAATTGAGAGTCAGTTGTACAACACAGCAAAGTGAGAAGCGCCGACAGTGCAACAATTGAAATTGCTCGAATTAATCGAGGCAAACACGTTCACTTAACGTTAAATACACGATAGCGTGTGTGTGTTAATTCTTGTGCGTGGGCAAATCGAGGGATTAAGTGGCCGAGCTGCGGTGATCGTCGACCATGACCATCTCATCAATAAATTAGTGAACAAAGATTTGCACTCAAAACCATCACCCGCCATCAGTCTACGATAAGTAGATTGCATAAACATAATTTTAATGTGAACAATAATTTTTAATTACCGTGCGAAGTGAGAAATGAACGACGAGAGAAAATTCTCCGACATGACCACTTTTAGGGACAGAAAACAGTAAAAGTGATCGGTTTTATGTCGCACTGAAACTCGAACGCAACACGCACACCAGCAATTGACTATTAATTATTATTACACCTTCAAGCAAAGCAACGACTACGACGCACCCGTGAAAAATTAATGAATTCAAATCACCTACCCTGCCTATCTGACCGAGTTCGGGTTCGACGCTTAGTTGGTGGTAACAGTAACGAGGAGTTTATTGACTATAAATCTTTATTGCAGTTTTTAATTATTCACAAGTCGCCGTACGGGTGTGAATGCGAGTTGCGGGTCTTAATGAACCGTGGATGTTTTGGCAAAAATTATTGAACATCAACCGTAAAACTAAGACACGACTCAATTGCATCTAAACTTAACTTGCGACTTGAATCAAGAACGGAGTTCAGTTAACTCGGCGGCGGTGAACAGTTAACACTGCGACAATTCGCACGTGTGCGGAGACAAACAGCTACTCGGCGGCTCAACAATAGGCTTCAAACTGTTGTTCGAAACGATTGTCAATATTGCTCCAGCAAAGGCGGACGACATGACAGACTTGCCGCAAAGTAAGTACCTATTTATATTCTCTTCTTGTTTCAGCGAAAGTTTTACACCAAAGCTCATCTCATTGCATTTAAGAGCCTTTGTGGAAGCTGTTTCGAATTTACTAACCGAACCTATAGTTGCGTTGCAAAAATGATGGCAGAAAGAAATGCTCTAGCACAGCGCAATTAATCACTGTAAAGAACTGAAATAATTAAAACAACGTAAATTACACAAATTACATGAGAAAAGCCATCAAATAATTATCCCCTCGTGTGCATTTGAAATAATTATTATATTGGGGAAGTGAATTATTAACTTTTATGATTATTGAGCATAATTTACAATTGCAATTACTGTACTTGCCATTTTGGAGAAGGAAAGTGTGCAGATCGTGTAACGAGATTCTTTTCTTCTCGTAATGAAGTTGTGAAAAACATAATAAAATTGTAAAGGAAGAGATCAACAAGATTTCACACTTTGGGGCGCAATTGAATGAAGTCTTAACAATGTGAGATTTATTCGATTCAGGTTTTGGTTTTAAGACTACGGTGGATGAATCTAGTCAGCGCTCAACTTTCAACCAATTTATTAAATACGGTAATGAGTTTATTAGCGGACAACTCTTGACGAGTCGCGTATTGAAATTTGATATTCTCTGTCCAACCTATCGTTTGCTCCAAGCGACAACGACAGCAACTAGTGAGTCTTTGATCAAATCGCTTACGGTCTCGATGCCGTCGTCGATTTGATTTGTGCACTCGTGCAGTGTACTCATTTTGTGATTTCTGATCAAGATTAGAAGTCCGTCCGCGTGTTCGTTCATCGGCTTTAGTTGCTGAGGCAGAGACCGTAAGACAATCGGCGACAGCGATTGTCAACCGTGACTATATCGAAATATGCCTTTCTCGCTACCCATGCCATGCCCATTCCAATTCTTTTGAAACGGAATTTTGCAGCAATAAATTCTTGAGACATGATGAGCAGACAGCAGACCGAAGCGGAATTGGGACTGGGACGGACGCCTCGCCTCGCCAGAAGAGTAGTACAGTAAAAATGTAAAAGTGAGTTGAAACAATTGAACTCATTGAAAGAGAAATAAAAGTTGGTGCCTGAATTCTTCCTTTTCATTTCATTGATGAGTCGGGCCTACCCAAACGCAACAAAATTGTCTATGTCTGTGAGATATAAATAATTGAGGCATTGTTACCAAAGTCCAAGTCCGGTCTGGCGGACGCACGGGCCTTGGGCATGAGCCCATCATTTTTTAAATTAAAGCGCAGTAATAACGATAAGACAACGCACCAAGTTTACGATTTCCTGAAATAACGGAACATGATTCACTAATTGCCCCAATAACACGGTAGCTGGCTAATTAATTACTCGGTTGCAGTCACAGCCAGGCCGGATTTAGCATTCATCATGTACCATGCGCAAATGTGCTGGTTAAATTCCTGATGACCAATAATTAAAACATTTGGACAAAAAATGAATCGAGTTTTTCTCGTTCACAACATCAACGTCTAAGATTTAGCACAATCAAGGTCAACCTGTGCTCGAGCTGCAATATGGTAATGGCGGTTCCTTTAAAAATTAGGCATTTCGCATTTTAGTGGTTGAGAACGTATACGTGACACACAATAGGCAATTGTTTAATAAGCACCGTCTTGCTTAGTTCTGGCGTAGAGTATATCCTATTTTCTTATTATTAAGCCCAGTTCCTTGTAGGCAATATAAATGTACACTTTTAGACATAACATTTTTTTGGTTCCTGTCTCCAGTCATTAAGAGCTATTACAACACGAGTACGAGACTTTCCCTTCTTAATTCGTGCGAGTTCAGTTTCAGTTCAGTAGTTATGGCGAGACCAGTAGGTAAAGTAAAGTAGGACTCGGCTGACGCTCTTCTGCGTGAAGACTTCATTTTTTCACGTGATGGTGATCTCGGTCTCAGATAAGGGTGAGGCTCCCTTGTTTTGTTTTTAAACTCGAAGGCGACGACGACGACAACGACTTAGGAAACATGTTCCCAAAAAGAACAACACACAAATATACTCAGACCCGGCCAGACGAGTGTAGCCCGTAACCAGCGCGACACCGCAGTCGGGTCTCTCAGCTGTAACTTTTACTTGTAACGTGTCCATTCTACAGTCGCATTGTCGTGCAGGCCGCGGCCGTGGCCTGTCTCCTCACAGATGTTACCGGTCGAGGTCTGCAGTCGTCATCGTGACCTGTCTTGTCTTTGCTCTTCTCGCAATATGCACAATGTCCTTTTTTGATGATACCCGTCGATTCACC
>WIXG01000586.1:0-35345 GCA_009869945.1 Mesaphorura yosii
GTTTCCAAACTCAGACAACACATGGTCCACCATGAGCAGCTGCTGACGCGTGGGGAACGCCCACCTCGACTTTACCTTGTCTCGAATGGCACTGAATCGAAAGATTCTGGACTGCTTGGCCTCTTTCGCTGTATGCGCAAAGAACCTTTCACAAGTCACATGCGATGCATCATCACAACATCCAAGAAACAAATCCCATTCGACTTTTCAAATCCGAGTCCGGCTTTGGCAGAAATTTTGGCTCATGATTTGGCAATAAACGCCGTGGACGAGGCAGGGCGTCCTGGATTCTATGTCCAGGCACCCATCAACGCGACTCTGATGGTCTCAACCAACAATGCATTTGTGGGAATGCACGTCGTTGGGGACTTCACAACTTTTCACTGGATTCAAGGCACTGATTTACGGCGATTGTCGCTGGCGCCAGCTTTGACGCAGGAAATGGGGGGACGTTTCCTGCCAGTCGACGTGCACTACGCGGCACTCAACTTCAAAGACGTGATGATGGCCACCGGAAACCTGCCGCTTGAATTGCGCGACCTGCCTCACCACGTAGAGAGTGCATTTGGTATTGAATTTTCGGGGACGACAGCGGATGCGGGGCAGCGGCGCGTGTTTGGGCTAAGCGAAGGCCAAGCACTGGCGACACAGGTTTTTGCGACGGCCGACCTCTTGTGGGACATTCCACACGGGTGGTCGTTTGAAGATGCAGCGACCGTCGCTGCAGTTTATTCGACGGTTTATTACGCGCTGATTATGAAGGGAGGGCTGAGCCGTGGTGACAGCGTTTTGATACACGCCGGAGCAGGCGGTGTTGGTCAAGCAGCCATTCGAGTTGCGCAGAGCCTCGACTGCGTCGTGTTTACGACCGTTGGCACAAAAGCAAAAATGGCTTTTATACGCAAGGAGTTTCCGGAGATTCCAGAGTCCCGGATCGGAAGCACACGCGATACAGATTTTGAAATGATAGTGTTGTCCGAAACAGGCGGACGCGGAGTGGACGTCGTCCTCAATTCGCTCACTGGAGAGAAACTTCAGGCTGGGTTGCGTTGCGTCGCTCGACATGGCCGATTCCTCGAAATTGGAAAAGTTGATCTTGTCAGTAACAAACAACTTGGAATGGCGCCCTTATTGAACGACGTGTCAATTCATGGCGTCATGCTCGACAGTGTGTGGGACAGCCGACCTGAAACACGCGCAGGAGTGAGGAAGTTGGTCCAGGACGGAATTGAGGCTGGAGTCGTCGTCCCTCTCCCGCGCCGCGTCTTTCAAAAGGATCAGGTTGAGCCTGCCTTCCGAATTATGGGTCAGGGAACGCACATTGGGAAAATTTTGATTCAAATACGCGACGAGGATGTCGAGAAGCAGCAGCAGGCGCTGAAGATTTGCGCAGCTCCACGAATTTATTTCGACCCCAATAAATCCTACATAATTGCTGGAGGGCTGGGTGGCATCGGTCTGGAGATGGTCGACTGGATGATTGGGCGTTATGCAAGAAATATTGTGCTTACGTCGCGCTCTGGCGTCACAACGGCGTACCAGGAGTGCTACATCCGGCTTTGGAGAAACAAAAAAGCAGTCGTCGTTGTTTTGAAGCTGGACGCCTCCGTCGTGGAAAATGCGGCTGCCATCGTGCAGGAAGCAAAACGCCTGGGGCCAGTCGGTGGTTTTTTCAACCTAGCATTTCAGCGAAATTTTGGTTCCATTAGCGAGTTGACGGCAGACGGATATCAGACTATGCTGAACCCAAAAATAGGCCTGAGTCGGAATTTTGACCTGTTGACACGACAATCATGCCCAGAATTGGATCACTTCGTCGTCTTTTCAAGCATAGCGTCTGGAATGGGCATTGATGGTTCGAGCAGCTATGGAATGGCCAACTGTGCGATGGAAAGCCTTTGCGAGCGACGTGTCGCCGACGGTTTGCCTGGTAAAGCGATTCTTTGGGGTCCGATCGGCAACGTGGGACAGTGGCAGGATTTCTACAACACGGAATACAACCGGCAGAGTTTTCGAGGCTTCGGCATCCAAAGTCTGCGGTCTGTCTTGAAAACTCTCGACAACTTGTTGCTCCACGCGAGTTCCACCGTCATGTCAAGAAGACTCCTCGACTTGAACGCGGGTGATAAAAATACGGCGCAGCTCACATTGCTGGAGCGCCTCGCGCACATACTCGGATACTCGAACCTCTCACGCTTGGATCCAAATTCCAAGTTGCCTGAGTTGGGAATGGATTCTGTCATGGCAATGGAAGTGCGACAAATGCTGGAGCAGGATTTTGCAATGACGCTCTCCGTTATTCAAATCCGTGATTGTACGCTTAAGGAACTCGCCGAGATATCGAAAAACACGAAAGCGATGGGGATTGCACCGGAAGCACCAAAATTCCGTGCTGCGACGCACGATTTGTTTCAACTCAATTTGATGCGCACTCGAAAGGGAGCTTTTCAAGAAGAATGCGTGCACAAACTCAATGCGGCAGAGGACCACAGCAAAGGAGTTTTCATAATTTGCAATTCCATTGAAGGTCCGGAAGTACTGCAATTGCTTGGTCGGCAACTGAAAAGGCCCACGTATTCGATGCAATTTACGGAGGAAATTCCATTGACTTGCTCTCAGGAAATGATAGAATACTTTTTCAAGGTTCGGCGTGTAATTCAATTTACTTACAGCATAAAATTATAAAAGTATTACAATTAATTATGTTTACAGAAATTGAAGGAAGCCGTCCCGAATGGCCCGTATTTTATGGCTGGTTATTCAGGGGGAACGTATCCTGCGATTGAATTGGCTCTTCGACTCCAGGAAAGCGGAGAGGTTAGACATTGACGCAATGTAATCGTAGAAATTGTAAAAGCCAGGCGCAACTTTCATCTTTCTTGACAGAATGACAAGCTGATGCTGATTGACATGACGCCCGACCGATTACGAGCGGTTTTGGACGAAAATTGTGGGCCAGATCGGGAAAACATTAATGAAATCCTCGTTCTTTTGTACTCGCAAGTGCTTGATTTGGACAGAGAGGACGTGCGTGTTTTCATGCGTATTTTATCATATTTATCATGCATATCAAAAAATGTTTAGGCTTTTCAAATGGTCACTTTAATTCTGCAGCTCGAGCGAATCATCAAAACGGAGGGAAGCACGGAAGCTGCAGCGAAGAAGTTGATGGAATTGGGTTTCGAGTTTTTCGAGTCACACGGACAAGGCAAATTTAGTGAAATGATTATTGAACATGGCCTAAACATTCTGACGATGTCTGACGCTTACAAACCGAGTGGCGTCTACAACGGCCGAATGACACTTGTTAAAACGACCCAAAATCTTATTGCATTTGACTCCGAGTCGGAGTACTGGGGACTCGAAGAATTTTGTACGCAAACTCCAAAAGTTGTAACACTCGACACGACGCACTCGTATCTCGTCGCGGAGCCTGCCGTCAATGAGCTGGCAGCAGTCATGAACGAAGACTTTGGATGTTAGATTTACATTTCAGGTCTATGGAAATGTAATGATTTGTTTTTTTTCCTTACGAATTTCTCAATTAAAAAATAAATAAATCATAAATATTTGTGGATGAGTTAATGCAGGCAAAATTAGACAAAAAACTGACGAGTGTCTCATCACAACCTCGTTTTTGTCCATTTATTGTCTTTGTCGTCATTCGTAATTCGTAAGTGATGTCCAGAGTCTGGTAAGCGTCCGTTGTCAATAGTCCAGGCTCAGTCTCATGCATTATGTACTCTCCCCTGAGTACTGAGGTCTTGAAATGTTGCCATTTCTCTTCAAAAACATGCTCCATCGCCTCACCAGTCAGAGGGCTCCCAAGCAGGCTCAACGATGGCACCTCCACAAGATGCCACCGGCCAACCGAAACCGTTCCAGTATCTGCTGTCGCTCATCTTCCGTCGCTGGACCCAACACTGCCAACTCACATTTTTCTGCGTAAAGATGGACACCCACCTCTTCCAATCGCTTCTTCACCAGCTCGAGCACGCGCTATGCTACGTCTGGCTCGTCACCACATGATCCGTCATCTAGGTACCAAATAACGGGTTATGACTAAAAAACTTGCACTCTTTGCACGCGCCTATAACTCTTAACACATTTATTGCTAAAATTTGGGGTTAACATATTTAAACAACTGCTTAATGGAGCTGAATACTAGTACTAATGATTAATCGAATAGGGCCCTTCCTCAGCGCACTGGCGTAGTTTCTTGCGTACGGTCTCCAAAGTGGCTCGGACGATGTCCATATCAACTTTCTTAAGGCAAGATTTCACTCTACGGATAAGCTGGTCAGTGTTTTTGGCTGTCCAACCCTTGTCGTATACCAATTGATCCAAATACCCGAAGAAGTCTTCAATTGGCCTGGCCTGTGGCAAGTTTGTTGGGTTGTCCTCTTTCTCCACATCAGCGATGCTTTCAGCACGGAGAAAGTCGACCACAGTCTTCGCGTAATGGGACGACGCCTTGTCTGGCCAGAAGAGGTAATCACCTTCCGAGTAGTTGTCTCGAATGAATGGGACCAGAATCTTCAAACAATCCTCCCGGTACACGTGCTGGTTCACAGCGTTGTTGGACGGCACGAAGAAAGGTCTCGAAATGCCCCGTGGTGAAAGTGCGATCCAAAACATCACCTTCTTCTCATACTTCTGCTTGAAATAGTGCTTCAGTTCTGGAGGAGCATTTTCTTTATCCCTGGATTAGAATCGGCGGTTGCCGGGTAACTTGCGATTTGCTCAGAGGGAAAAAATGTTCGTCGTCGATGATGAAGTCTTTCCCCTATGACTTCCGATTCAATCGTCGACATTGCGTCTTGACCTTCAGGATTTGTTCGTCTGTATACTGAGGGGAGTTTGTTTTCTTGTAGCATCTGATGTTTGTCTTGTCCTTGAGTGTTTTACTTACGTAACTTTGTGAGCAGTTGAGTCTGGAAGCCATGGTCGACTGTGAAACCTTGTCGGAACCGTCGAATGCTTTCACCAGACGCTTCAGACCTTTCTTCATCATAATTTGTGCCGGGCGGCCAGAACCCCGTTTCCTTTCCATCGAATCACTATCTTCGTGTCTTCTGATGAGATGGTAGATGGTTCTTTTGGACACGCCTTCAGCGTGAAAGTGAGACACGAAGTCCGATTTCCGGAAGTGAAGGTTAAGGGTAATTAGCCGTCCGACGTGCTGGCGGAGCTCTTCTTGTTTCGAAGCCATTTTTATGGGCCCACTCACTGTTTAAAACTAGAATATACACTACCTGGTCAAGCATTTTGTGAAGAACAAGAAAAGTACTTTTCCCAGGTGAAAAGTTGATTTTTGGTCAACCAGCGCGCTATATACTTCTGTGCAAGTTTTTAGTCATAATCCGTTATTGATCTCAGCGACGATGGCATCCACAATGGGCTGAATCTACAGGCAAACAGAGCCGGCCCGAGCGGGTCTCCTTGCTGAAATCCACATCGTGACAGAAGAGGTGGTGATCCGAAGAACAGGAGAGTTGGGTCACGGTATGCCAGAGCGACGAAAGGGTAAATGGCTGGAGCGAATTCCAGAACTGCCGCCAAAAATTTGTCGCAATTAGGCAATTAGAATAGAAACAAGCACTCAATATTGTATTTATTGAATAGGTCAGCATCGGCTGAGGTAGCAAAACACGACTTGAACGCTACAACTGAGTACGCTGGAATGTATACGAGTTCTGAAGGCTTAACTAAAACTCTACCCGACTAACTCTGAAGACCGGGATACAGAAAGTCGTACCAGAGACCGTAGCCAACCAGACCACAGCGAAAGAAAAGTTGGGCTGCAGCCACGAAACCACGTTGGATCCGACTGTAATTGAAGGTTTACTCAGCGCCACAAGCACAAATGAGTGTTACGCCAGGACTCGACGGCAAAAACCAAATCTACGTTTGTTTGTGTTGTCAATTTATTGACCGAGTATACTTCTCGGGGTTTCGTGTGTCACCGATTTTCGGTGATTCTGTAAACGTAAAGCTTGGCCTCGACGGATTACCATCCATCGAGCTCAAATAAATCTTTACAAAACTCCAGATCGTTTAGGTCTGCTCTGACTTTGAATTCTGCACTGCTTCATTTCTGGATCGATGTCAAGTCAATCGAATCATCATCACAAAAATTTCTTCAGGGAGGGGGCATATTGGGATTCAATAATACATGACATTGTAGACACCAATGTAGATCAGGAGCACATACATTCCATCCCGAATCTGTAATCACATGTGAAAACTGTTAAATACGCAAATAAGCAATCAATCAGCCAGAAATACTTTTATGTGAGCTTACATCATTTGGTATGTGGTGAGATAATTTGGCCCCACAGCACGTGTCGTTACCCATTTCACAATGCTTTTGGAAACTGTAACTGTCAAAGTCAAAATGTCAATCAAACTTGAACATCGGACTGGACTGGAGCCTGAACTGTCATCAAAAACGAGCACGAGCACGAGCACGAAGCTGAGATTAATTTGTCAAAAAACGCTGGTAAACAAGTAAAGAACTTGTCAATCACAAATCACTTGAATCACGATTACTGACATAAATACCAGACAAAGCCCATGCTGCGCGTGTTCATAAAAAAAATCCCACGACGCTAACAATGGAGTCTCGTCTTTTGCAAATTTTCGCGCTCTTCACCTTCGCAATCGCGTGTGCTCACGCCCAAACTTGTACTGTCTCCTCCAATTACGACATTGACCTCGATGACCTCGCCGTGCACAACAATCGACAAGAATTCGAGTGCTGTGGCCTCTGCTCCGCGAACCCAGCGTGTCGTGGTTACTCATGGAACAATTACCAAGGCGGAACATGTTGGCTTAAGGCTGGCGCTGGTCCACTCGTCCCCAACGATGGAGTGACGTCTGGAGTGGTCGAAAACGGTGGGGGTGACCCAAGCGACAAGAAAACTGTGTGCTACTTCACGAACTGGGCTCGTTATCGTCCTGGGGGCTCCGGTTACTTCCCGAATGACATTGATCCAAGCATTTGCACACATGTCCTCTACAGTTTTGCAACTCTCAACAGCCAAAGCCTCACAATCCAAGTGGCCGACCATCAGACAGACATTGTCGACGGTTACTACCGCCAAGTCACTGCACTGAAGGCACAAGGAGTGAAGGTGAGCATTGCAATTGGTGGCTGGGGTGATTCTGCGGGTAACAAGTACTCACGGATGGTCAACTCCGCGTCGTCTCGAGCATCCTTCGTGACATCCGTGGTCAGGTTTCTGCAGGAACACAATTTTGATGGTCTCGACCTAGATTGGGAGTATCCCGTCTGCTGGCAAGGTGACTGCAACGCTGGACCCGCGTCAGACAAGCAAAACTTTGCGAATCTTGTGACTGAGCTTCGAGCAGCGTTCCGGCCACATGGATTTCTGCTCAGCGCAGCGGTGTCCGCCTCGTCCTCCGTCGCAGCACGTGCGTACGACATTCCAGTGTTGTCTGCGCAATTGGACTGGATCGGCCTCATGACATATGATATGGCTGGTGGCTGGGACGGACGCACAGGATACCACAGCGCTTTGGGAGGGTCGGGAGCCTCAAACACACGGGCAACAGTGAATTATTGGTTGCAACAAGGTGCAGCAAGAAATAAGTTGGCCATCGGTGTCCCGCTCTACGGGCGTTCGTTTACACTTCAGAATCAGAATAACAACGGTGTTGGTGCGGCTGCCTCAAATGGTGCTCCTGGTCAGTACACAGGTGAAGCAGGCTACATTGCGTATTTTGAATTTTGTACGGGTGGATGGACACGTGTGTACGCAGCTGGTGTGGGGCCATACACGTACCGTGCAAATCAATGGATTTCTTATGATGACACGGCCATCCTCACTGAAAAAGCGAATTACGTGAAGGGGGAGGGCTTGGCTGGTGCAATTGTATGGGCAATTGATCTGGATGACTGGAAAGGAAGCTACTGCAATGCTGGAAGGTATCCACTTCTTCGTCATCTTCATAGCGCGTTACAATAATCGACAAAATGTTTGACAAAATCATGTACACCGGCTATATTCAATAAACAGCATAATTCTGTATCAGAACTCATCGTTTTGCAATATTTACGAACCAAGCCATTTATTCAGCAGTATAAGACAAGATAAGGACAAGCACCTTATTTTACTGACCAGTGCATAGTTGTTGTCTATATGTGAGCCTCATTTTGCATGGAATTCGCAAATGAATAAATTGGCAAGGAATTAATGTAAAATGCGCTGAGCGGCTGCTGCTGCTGCACGGGCTGAAGCGAGCGTGGAAGCTCGGCACTGAAAATCAGTGACGGCATGGCAGCGCCTTGAAGCGCTGAGGGGCCAACATTTTATGCGCAGTCATGCAATATATATTTATACAGTGTTCCAGAGTCTATTTTTGTGTAAATTACACTTTTGCTTCTATTTATTACAACGAATTTGAAAAGCAGAGACAGAGAGCTCAGCCAGCGTAAGTTCCGTATCGAACGACTTTGAACTGTTGATTTGCGGCATGGATGCAATCCCACTGATCGATTATTACACCCCCGCCCTGAACAGTCAGACACTTTTTGCTGTTGACAGCTTGCAAGAGAAATTGAGAGTTCTGCAATCACAAGGTGCACAAATTCAAGAAGTCCTCAAATTGCCGTTCAGAGTTTGCACTTTTGCACTCACGTAATCTCCTGCGACGATGGCAAACTGCTGATTAGTTTGCGAGTTGTCGGGGTACAGAGCCACCTCGCCCCCGTTAGCAGTTCTGTCCCCACCAATGCTGATGACTTGGTTGTTCAGCGTGGCGGCGACGGGGCCTGGGGTGGAAGCATAGTTGACCATGTCCTCTACATTCCACAGTTGATCTAACGCGTAGTTGTCGCAGTCGGCGAGGTCCAGGCGCAGGCCCAGCTGCGTGGACGCAGGGTTCTTGATGTGCAGGCACTTTGTGGGGTACTCGACGCTCTGGAGGAGGCCACCGGGGGAAGAGCATCGAGCCTCTGCCTACAAACCGAAATGTAACGCATGAGAAGCCTGCGAGGTGATAGACGAAGGGTGCAAGGATACTTACGCTGAATTGAGCTGTGGAGGCAATGAGAAACAAAACGAAAAGGCGTAACATTTCGAAATTCTCGCTTCTGTGCTGTCCAACTTGTGCTTCAGTGGGGCTGCCGTCTCTAACTAATGACTGCAGACTCTGTCACGCTATGTATAGGCTCTGGCATGCCCAAATGGTTCCTCGAACCACGATACGCGAACCTCACGAACTGCGGTCAGTGGAGGTTCATTAACGATGTGATATCGACCAGACTCGGCCAACGCGACTTTATCGTCGGAAACAACAATCAATTTGAAAGCGACGTATGCGAGACTCAAGTTCACAGCTAGCTTATCTTATCGGAGTGCCAATCTGTTCAAATTGTGCGTGATTGATCATCTTTAATGGATGGGGCACATGAAATGGGTGCGAATCTATTTGGAAAATGCTCTCTGCTCTTTATTGAGTATGGAAGCAGGCCCTGCAAATGGAAGAGAGTCATGATTCCGGTGATTTGGCGATGACGCAACCGACGCACTCGCGCACCACCAGTCCTCCCAACACGACGAGAGTCAGCCCCAGAATCGCGTACGTTGCATTTTGGAATCCCACGGCGTCAGTGAGCCCTCCAGCCATCACTGGACCCACAAAGCCCCCCAAACACATGCACGCTGACCACCATCCGGCAGCCAACGCGTTGGGGTTGAGGTATCCGTTGACTCTCGTTGTCTTGAGCACCACCAGGAAGGTCGAGAGGTAGATGACTGCCGTCGTGACCCCAAATATCAGGAGGGCGCCAAATGTCAGGCCTAATTGTGGTCTGAGCTGCAGCAGTGGCAGCGGACCCACCAGCACGATGGCAATGCAGTTGGCCACCAGTCCTGTCATTGTAATACGCGCGATGATGGCTTCGTGTCGGACTCTGTCGAAGGCGATGCCCGCCAAGGGTGACAGAATGGAGTGAATCATGCCTGGCACAAGGAACGCCAGACCCACTGAGGCAGGAGCCAAGTGGAACTGCCGCAAGTGTGGCTCCAATGACGAGTAGATGAACGAGATTGAGATGACTGCAATCAGCAGAGCCAAGGATTGGAGTGCCACGTTGGGGACTGCGAGCAGCTCCAGTAACCCCTTTCGGCCCCCTTCTTCCCCCTCGAGGGATGGGACTCGGCCATCCCTCTGCTCCAATTTGAAGAACGGGAGCACCAGGCCGGCGGCAGTCAGCAGACCCCCGAGAATGAAGAATGGAAGCCCAAAGCCACCAACGACGAACAGCGCCTCTCCAAGTACGGGCCCTATGCTGTATCCAAGCCCAAAAGCAA
This sequence comes from Mesaphorura yosii, assembly GCA_009869945.1. Classification (NCBI taxonomy): domain Eukaryota; kingdom Metazoa; phylum Arthropoda; class Collembola; order Poduromorpha; family Tullbergiidae; genus Mesaphorura; species Mesaphorura yosii. The sequence goes on from WIXG01000586.1 coordinate 10,341, forward strand.
GCTCCAGGAGTGCGAACGAGACGGCCACGCTGTCACTGGCAGCGGCTCGTTTTGTCACGATCGTGTTGCCCGCAGTGAACAGCATCGCTGCGCCGAGAGCTTCCAAAAACCGGAGCAGAATTGAAAGGCCGAGAAAGAGTTCGTGGCTCTTGACCATATCCAGGAGTCTACAGAGGAAACAGAACAGGATGAAGCACCAAGGTGCAATCAGTCACTTGCTTACCCAAAGGCTGCGACGGTCACCCCCTGCACCAGAGTTCCAAAAGTGTACACGAGTTGTGGAGTGGTTCGGTGCATATTTGAGCCACAGATGGGGCTGGCAAAGAATTGTGTCAGCTGATGGACGCCAAACACGAATCCATACTCGGTGGCAGACATCCCTTTGGATTCGGCTTCTTTTGGGTAAAAGGGCGCAGGGAGGGAGTACACCATAGCGGCTAAGAGATTGGTGCACCCAACCACAAGTAACACACGCCAATGCTGGAAACCAGGAATACAATACTTGTCCTGCGCAGTGGGGGACACCGACTCCATTGTGGATTTTCTTAAAACTGATGCTGATAACTCCGAGCCAGCCAGACTATACATCTTGATAGATTCAGTTGCTTAAGTCGTAATTAACCATTTAATAGTCTGACTATCAATTCTCTACGCTTTTCTCTAACCGCAGCCATAATTGGACAATTAAGAAATCAGGCGAGCAAACTTTCGTAACATCGTAACTAGTAATGCAATTATTACACTTGTTCCAAGACACACTTGCGGTTGAACACTCGTTCAAGAACTTACTCATCTGCTTCTGAAGGACAACCACAAAATCCCGGCAGATTCCAACAACTCTTCCGCAGGTATTCTGCTGCTATTGTTCGGTCACCAGAATATTAATAATTTCAAGAGATTAATTGGGTTTTAATGAAAATTAACCAACTGAATGGATTTCACTATTCTTAACGGCTTAAAAGAGCAATAAAGAACTTAAGGGAGAATATGATTTTATATTTTTACAATTTACTGATTTGGTCTCGAGTGCTCTAATTCAGAAACTTATTGGACACTTTTTTTTTATTCAGACGACATTTGTGTCGCAGTCTTTTCTCCAGACTTTGACGTAATCCGCCTTGAACTGCATGTCGTGGACTTCGGGGATGGGGGGGTGGTGGTGCCCCGCAGACCACCCCGCGCTGATGGCCAGGTTCAGGTAGATGAAGGCGTCAAAGTGAGGGCCCACTCCCTGGCCCCAAACCGTCGAGTTGGCGCGGCAGCCGTTGAGGTACCACGTGATGGAGTGCTCCCCGTAGTGCGTCCCCAACAGGACCTCCTGCCCCGGGGCGATTGTCAATGGGTTGTAAACGTACTTGGTGTCCCCCTCGAGGTTGTGGATGCGGCTCGTAAACTCCAGCGTATGGGGGCTGTCTGGGTGGTACTCGAAGGAGTCTACCTCCTGCCAAGGGTCCGTGATTCCGTAATTCCCCGCCCCCCACGTCCACAGCGAGGGCCATGCCCCGTATTCACTTGGGAGTACGAAGACTGTTTCAATGTAGTCGCCAGTCCTGACCTTGAAGGGGTGTTCCGTGTTTGCCCACTCGGTGGTCAAGAGTCCCGTGGCCCAAAAGTTGAGGCTTGTGTCCTTGTAAGGCTCGCTGGTCTCCCAGGCGTCAAAGACAACCCAGCCGCTCCCATCCAGGTAGACGCGGGAAGGGTCGATGATGTCCAGTCCCCCAAACTGGGCATTTCGGTCGCCGCCTCCGTAGGGACTCGCCCTTTTGTTGTTCCACCGAGTCAGGTTCACGCTGCCGCCCGCGGCGCCGTCGAAATCTTCATTAAACACGAGCTTCCAGGTGGAACGAATTAGCCTGGAGAAAAAGGCGAAATTATCGCTCTCATTTGTAGAGGAATCAAGGGATCCTTACGTAGGATCAGGATACTCCTCCAGGGGCTTGCAGAGGTCCACTTGCAGCTCGGCGCGGCCCGCGCCGAATTGGCCCAGCGCGAATAGAATGAGAAGCTTCATAGTATGGCTGCATTTAAAACTATTTTCACAACCGAAGCAGGCTTTTATTATCGGATTTATTAGCGACAGCTTTCGGTGAGCCAGTGATAGCGATAACTCCAGAAACACGCTGTGACCACAACATTATTTCTAATTAGTTTGTTAATTATTTCACAATCGTGTACTGTATCGTTTATCCTTCGATGGCCACTGAAATCGCGGAGAGTGCCACCAGCACTGCGAACGACACAAAATGAAGGCTCATTTCGCGATTAATTGTTTCAATTAACGAAATATCGCGCAGACATTTCAGCGTTCAACCAGAGGGGCCTGAGTTTTCTTTTTCAAGCAGTCTGACGGACACCTGTTGTCAAACGTCGCAAACCGAAAACGTCAGTTCCCGTCTTTGACGCAGGGTACGTCGCAGGTGCTAACAGCCAAGTGCATGGCCAGCAAGTCGAGGCTGACCTCTGGCAGATAAAGAGAGTTCCCGTCGTTGATACACCTGGTCAGGGAATGCAGCAGTTGGATCATTTTGGGATGCTCAATCGGCAGACATTGGGCTCCGAGTTTTCGGCATTTGCCCAACCACGCGGGCATACAACCGATGAATTTGGCGGGCCACAAATGTCTGGGAAAACATCGGGGCGCTAGACCCTTCACGATTGGCCAAAATGAAAACCGTTCAAACCCGTTCGGTTGACCCGCCACTTTGTCGAGACCCTTCGAGCCCAGTCCGGGTTTGAGTCGACTGACAATGTGCACGATTTCGGTGACGAAGGACCAGAGTAGCGTGCAGGTCTCGTGCAGCGACACGTCTGCTGCGCGAGTGCGTAAGAGAGTCGGGAGAGCAGGTCGGCGAATTGCTCCATCGTGATTCGGAAGAGGTCCACGGTGTAACTGTGACCCTCGGAAACTTCCACGCTCGGCTGACCCTCCAGCAGTGTCTGCAGCTGCCCCCACGAACTGACTTCCTGTGCCATCGTCCGCCACGTTCAGCCAGCGCCTACGAAAGTATAGAACTGTGTTGACTATATATATAAGATATAGATAAAGGAGCGGCAGGATATAATTATAGCCTGCCAGTGTAATTTTCATGACCCCCTAATGCTATTAACATGGGGAAATTTTTTGTCTCAAATCGACCCGAAAATAACTTTTTTACACGTTTCAGGCAAAAATCAGAATTCTTAATTTTTCTGGGACTCAGAAAATTTTCATGGGCCCCCTTTGGTCCAATCCAACCCCTTCTGCGTAACCTTCGTCAATACTTTCCAGGCCATCGCCAGCGACGCCACACGCACAGTGCTGATTGGCCACCAAGCACGTGCTAAAACATGGATAACGTCAAGGCGAAGGAGCAAGCCCGAATGAAGGCAGTGCAGTTGATGGGACTCGGCGCTTCCTTCACCCTTCTCGTCGTCGTCGTCTCGCGCTCGTCGCGTCGGCGTCGGGAGCGGAAGTCGAAAACTCAAAATTCTTCGAGTTAAAGCTTGTGCGTACGAATTTCATGAAAGGAGTAGGAGTCAGGCAGAGAGGCAAAGAGACAGATATAGAAAAGGTTTCAACGTATCAAAATAAAATCTTCCCTCTGGACATTTCTGGTCGTGAATCTGACTTGCTGCGGTTGAAAATCATGCGTTGTGTTGTGCTGGACATAAGGCCGTTGGACATTCTAGATCAGAAATCATGAGCTAATAATGTAATGTGTAATGAAATAATGTAGATCTCGACTTCATGTAAAAGGTTTGCACTTATAACCAATCCAAGGACAATCGATCGGTTTGCGGTTTGCTGTCGGGCTTGGCCCATTCCAAGGCTATTCAAATTTAGAATCCCAATGGATCATTTTGAAGTGAAATACAGCGCTATAGTATTATTTGAATTCCCATTGCAAATATTTTCGAGAATTTTTCGATGAACTGAGATACCACAAACAAATTCTAATTTCATGAGATGAAGTCATGCAATGCTCTGATATTCTTCATTAGCTTTCTCTTGCCTGTAGACTTTTAACTGAATGTGCGACGGTGTTGCTCGTCAATTTAGTAATTAAAGAGAAGAGAGATGTCAAGATGAAGGTTGTGTACTTGCTCCTGCTATGTTTGTGTTCTGTCGCTGCTGTCATCGAAGTCCCAATCAAGTCGTCAAGCTCTCTGTACACGTCTCAAGTTGGCCAACTTTTTCACAGTCTCTTCTCAGCAGACAGCTGTCACCTGAGCATCGCCGGAGAATTCAATCCAGCAGCAGCCGACTACGACCAAGACATTGAAGTGTACTTGTTCCTCCTTGATCAGGAGCTCGGTCACAGTCCAGTTCGCCTGCACACTGAATTCATCCATGGAGAAGTTGCGTTCAAAATATGGAGGATGTGGACAATACCCGAACGCCTGGCTGCGAATATGACAGACATTCGCCAGTTCACACACTTCATACACTGTCATGTTGAGGTCATTTTGTTCATTGATCAACTTATTAAGAGCCAGTGGGATGACATTGTGACACAAGTCATTTATCATGACATTTTGAGTCATGCTTCACCAGCATTGACTGTATTTGTGTTCAAGGCTGATGTATCTCTAGGTACAAGGCTCAACATCGTCGATGGAGTGTACTGGGTCCCTGGTTTTCAAGCTACTTGCCTAGAAGTAGTCCACAGAGAGAACGATACCCAAATCAGCTTCATATCAACGTACCCGCCAAGGCAACATCCACTTCCGGTGGCGTCATACAGTTTTTCTGAGGCTACCACCGCCTTTAAGGCCCTGAATAATTTATGGCATACGAAGCATAAAGATCGGGAGGGTCACTATGTCTTGGTATCCATCAGTCGTCTGGATGAGTGGCTTGGATTGAAAATCAGTGGCAGCGCTCCACGCTCAATTAGATTCTCCCGACACATGCTTCCGGCATGCGGTAACCGACCTGGTGGCACCGCAGTGGCTGTCCGTGAGTGCGTACAGTTGGAGCTCTTGAAAAGATTCAACTTTACTGGATGCCAGTGCCGGAGTGAATTTAGTATGAGACGTGCAATGGGGTTGGGATACATTGTTGGAAGTGACGTACTCACTGCAGATGATCAGATGATATTCGACTATCACTATCAGGAGTACGTCACAGTGGAGGTCATCCCGTACCGGCTTATACTTGTGATCGACAAAGACCACATCACAAAGATAAACATGATGGCTATTCTTAACTCTATGGACCTGGAAACGTGGGTTTGCAGTCTTCTGTCCGTAACTGGAATCTGTGTTTTACTCCTTCGACATCAGCAGTCGTCATTGGCAAGTATTGAAACCGTCAGCAACTTTGTTCACGCGTTTATTTCCCTTTTGTGGTTAGTCTTCGGCCATGGAGCAAAAGTCGAAACAAAAGCAGAAAAACGAAGATCAACGACATTGCTTCGAATTTTGCTCTCCACCTGGCTTCTGGCCACCGTGGTTCTCTCAAATGGGTACTCCGGCATTGTCACATCTCTCATGACCAAGGAGATCATTCCAGACCACGCACAGTCACTCGAAGAACTGAGCAACACGTCAACACCAATACCAATATTCTCTCTTTCATTGACTTCACGTCAGTATTTCAATGGCACGAGGAAAACGCTACCTGACCGCCCTATCCTTTGGAGTGGACCACCCTCCTTGAAGTACTCCAAGATATTGGACACTGTGAAGTATGTATTTTCTGGCAACGACTACGACGTAGAGAAAGGAGGCAGGTATGAAGACTTCCGCCGGGCTGCTGCATTGAGCCAAAGTCAAATCTCAGTGATTGGTGACAAGAGTCAACAGCGCCTGCGTGTTGGGGAGAACTTTGCACTTCTGGAGGGTCTTAGTTACGTGGCTTCGTTACAATTAGTGAAGCATGGCCTTGAAATGGAGAAGCTAGTCGTTCTAGATATACCTGTCCCACCTTTCGTACGTACTGGGCAACTCGTAGTCTCTAGAAACTATCTGCATCGACTTCTAAAACCGGCGATGTATGGATTGATCGAGTCAGGGATCTACGAGCGATGGAAGCAAAACCGGGAAATTCAAATTGACATTAATTCCAGAAGGGCACGGAAATTTTATTATCCTGATGCGGAGCACGAAAAGACATTGACACCAGCATTGTTTAGGCTACCACCGCCAGCACAACCCCCACGTCACGGGTCAATGCAATTGTACAGGATTCCATTCACATTATTCGCGATCATGATCAGCACAGCGACTGGTGTATTTCTTATGGAAATTTTATTGAACGCCTGCAACATGTCATTCAAAAGTTGAGCCAAACCTGTACTACTCTAAATACACATTGTCATCTCTACTGCCCGTGTCCTGCCTCCTCCCACCCGTCTCCACTCAGAGGGTAAACGTGCTCGGGACACTCAAGACAAGGATAAGTGGTTCAACAATGGTGGCGGAGGACGAATGATTCAAAACGTCGAAGGAAACATCTGTCTGCCCTTGTCTGGAGGGGCCACGACACCCAGAGCACCGATCATCAGCTGGGACTGTGACGATCACCCACAGAGCCAATGGACCATTTTTCAGTGAAAAGTTTAGCAAAGGTTTATTCAAGTTATAAATTCGTTGAAGTTTTAGCAACGAATTTATTGAAATATTGAATAAATTTTGCATCCACAGTTTGTTCATGTAAAGTAATTATTATCCGGAAAACCGTAACGCCACAGGGCTGTTGTTGGGTACTGCGGATACTGCGGACGCTGAAGCCGCACCAGACGAATCTCTAAAACCTCTGTATCGGGTAGCGCTCTCTGAGCTGGATCGATCTGCAAGCATCCGTTCAGTGTCTTCTCGTAGTCGTAGTACTCGTAGCAGTTTGGAACTCGTGTTGGGACAACGTTCGCCACACCGATGTCTGCTACAGTCAATCCCTCCAGCCATTGTCTCTTAGCTTCGGGGTCGTTGACCATCTCCGGCTCAATGACACGCTGCAGTGGAGTCTTTCCACAGAGCATGAAGTACAAAATGCAGCCGAGAGACCAAACGTCCGCAGGCGGTCCAGCCATATCCACACGATCCAAGAGCACTTCAGGCGCCATGAACACGAGCGTTCCTCCAATGCCAACTGGATGCTCAGCCAATGCGTTCTCTTCAAGCGCCTCAACCGTCCACGCCGTGCCAAAGTCCACCAGTTTCAGTGTCTCTCCGAACCACACAAAATTCATGTGTTTCAGGTCGAGGTGCACGATACCGTGTCCATGGATGCAGCGCACCGCTTGCACCATCTGAGTCCACATTGACACGAGTTGACCGTTAGTCAGGCTTCCGCCATTGTTCAGTATTCGAGATCGTATGTCTTCACCACCGCATTCCATCAGAATTCGTCCACACGGTCCTCCGTCGGTGTGGGCCTCGAATAGCTCCCATTTCACAAGCTGAACGACGTGCCTGGATGCCGAAGGTCGCTTGAGGCGTCCCAGGATATGAACTTCCTGTAGAAAAGAGGATCGCAGGCGCTCAGCCTGCTGCTGGTCTCTTTGGTTTCGACGAGCCTGACGGAAGTTCTGCACGAAAGCGGCGACACGTGCGCGAGTTCGCTCCGCCACGGCCTGTGCTCGAAGATATGGGTCGTGTTCTTCGCCGTCCAGAGCTCCAGTTGAGTCTGCTTCCGCGTCTGGATCTTGGTCGATAACTCTCTGGGCTAGAATGAGTGCGATTCTTTCGTCAAACACTTCCGCATCTCTTTCAGCTTGACCTTCCGGTGCCGGCGCCGTGAAGCTGACCTCTTTCAGAGCATAAGCTCGACTCTGTACCTTGACCAGCCAGACCGAGCCAAAAGCACCGCGTCCAAGGAGTCGATGGCGCCTGTACGCCTGTCCTTTGATAACGATGTCCTGTTGCGGCTCTTCACCGTCAGCTTCCCCGTTCGGTGGTAGCGGATTAGGGTTCTTTAGGATTCCTCGAAGAGGGCCCGCAGGGCGACGGCGTTGTTGCCGTCGGACGGGAGATGGAGACCTCCGCCTAGGACTTGGTTGGCGAGGCGCGCTCACGTGTCTGGCCGGATGCTGAGCCTGAGGACGTGCTTGTGGGTCCGGGAGTACTCTCAGCACGAATTCAGTGCCCCATTTCTGAGAATGCGTGAGAAGGGAAAAAGCTTAATTGGAAAAGGTTGTCAAAGTCTTAAGGGTGGCTGTGACTCACAAGTGCCACGATGAGGATAAGAAGGGGCACGTACAATTGAAGAAGTGCCTCTGGCATTCCGTTCTTTGTAAACACCCAAAACCCCATCCAACGGGTCCACGCCGCTGGAGACATTCTAGTCAATCTTGTTCCCTGCAAATAGAAACGGACCGAATCTGGGTACATGTACCGGCGAAGTACCGCCGCCTCTTCCACCGAAAGGAGCGCCACGTGCGTCACAAAGTGGAATTTCTTATTAGTCAACGTAAACAGCCGTGAGTCGGGTTTGGGAAGCGGTTTGTCTCTTCCTTCGCTCTCGATGAGCACCATTGAGTACCTTGCGGTGTCCGCCTGGCGGAGCTTCCTTTCGAGGGTGCACCCCCAGCCAGCGTCTCTCTCGGAGTGCGAGACGAGCAGATGTGCGAAGGAGTCCGGTTCGGGTTTGGGCTTGAGTTTGGAGCACGCGTGGCGCGGGGAACCTTCGACCAGGAAACCTTTTCCGTCAGCCCAGACGGCAGGACCCACATTCGTGACGGGTACAGTGTTGGCGATGAGGAGACTTGTCTCGATTTGTCCCGTCCGCTTCTTCATCACTGTGATATTCAATTCGTAACCGCCCTTCTTTCCTGCATTAGAGTTGTGAGGAAGGAGTGGAGGGCCGAAGAGGAGAAGAAGGATTTCTAGAGCAGGGACGACCAGAAAGGCGCACTGTAGCAGGCTTGGAAGCCTGATAGAGGCCATCTCGAGACAAATGGTATACTGATGCGAATGCGATGTACAAACGTTGCAACAATATGCAAATCAAATACAGAACACCATGCACTTCTGAACGAACAGTGAATGAACCCTTCTGCATTCCTCGTCAACTTCATTATCGTGCTTCATCCTAAAGATTATAGAGAGATCTACTTCGTTATCAGCCCTGATACCGACACGGTCATCACTGTGCATTGTTTTGCCGCTTCCCGCACTCGAGAAATGCAAAACTGCGCTGTTGAGGTTCAAGAGCGATGGAAGCCGCTCGACCGTTTGACTGAACACCACTGGCGAGTGCTCCGCGGCCATGAACTGACGCTTGAGTCTCTTCAGGAACGGAATAAATATGAGTCATGGAACTAGATGAGAAATTCACTTCACACATATTTTAATGACCACTTTCTCTCATTTACCACTTGGGAAATGAGAATGAATACATTATTAAAAGAATGGGAAATGAATGTAGTAATTCTCCAAGCCAATCCTCCCTTACAAAAGTGCCAGAGCCACTGCCGCTCCATCATCTCGTACACAACCGATATCTCAATGGTCCTAATCAGCTTTAAGCGATGGCAATCGATCGCGTTCCCCCTCCGCATTCAGAGGCGGTGGCAAGTCCTAATCATGCTGACTTTCGTCGCTGCACTGTGGGTGGCGTTGGTCCGATTCGACAATGGGCTCCGCATCCTGGAGCTCTATCAAACCGACACACACGAAGCCATACTTCACGCTGATGACCATGGTGCCCCTGCTCCTGGTCTCCACCTTGTCCTTGAAGGCGGCCCCTTGCCTCCTGTTCTTGAAGTCACTGGGGCACCTGACGCCTGCAAAAGCAGCCCGACGGCGGGCGTCGAAGAAGAAGTCGATTCTGATGATCGCGACGGTAGTGGTCGCCTTTGGCACGTGCTGGCTTCCGGACAAGAATGTGACAAGAATTATATGCAAACGATAAGGATTGTTAATTGAATACCAAGGTATCTACTGTACAGGGGTTAACTTACAGGGGTAGCGGCGATAAGAAGCATTATTTGATGTGGATGTCTTCAAGTCCTTGATCGTAACGGATCCGATAAGCATTTCACACGATGCGCTCTTATCCGTGGAGCTTGAGCACTGACCACCTTTCCACAAATGCTACAACGTTGGAATTGATTCCCATTTGCAGCGCAGATTGTTGCGAAGGCCCAGATCGAGTCTTTGGGCATGGTCTATCCTGCCACAATATGCCTAAACTCACGAACTGCATTCCTGATCCCATGTAGAATCGTACGCAGGTACACCTTCAATGGAATTACATGACCATCCACTATGTGCAGCAAAATCTGAAGTGAAAGCGGTAGAACAAGAAGAAAGGAAACAGCCGGTCAAGATTGCACGAAAAAATCGTGCACAAAAAGTGGTTCATGTCTCATGTGGTCGTGGTGGTTTGAGCAGGTCCGGGATTCGCCAAAATTTGCGAAATATCGATCTACCACAGAAGCATGCGTCGCATAGTAATCGCAATAGAATAAAGATATGACCGGTTGCACAATGAAGGTCGTTCCGCCCTTGACGACTTGACAATTGATATGAAGTAGGAAAATGAATTATGCGTGATGCCTTATTCGAGCATTACTTGCAAATTGGCGAGTTGGCAAATCAGCACTTGGTGTAATGGTCTGATTGCGATACAAAGTAACTCGTGTTGTCTGACTGATTAAACTACGTAAATTAGCTGGTTCGAACCGAATGATTCCAAGAATTAATGAGAAACCCGAAATATAGTATCGTAATTAATCATATTCACTATGTAAATCGGTAACTTTATTCGCAAACATGATGTGCCATTGCCACCGCGCTTGATTGAGTGACTGGACTGACTTGGCAAAAGAAGCTTCCCCCAGTTACATGTAAATCCATGAGTAAATAACACGCAATTAACCCCACGTTCTTGAATTAATCCAAGTCGTAGTCTCAGTCAGACATGCTCCACTCCTAAATTAGGGAAGTATCAGGATCAGAGGTCGGGTTAGAAGGTAAGAGTCGTGTATAAATCCAGACCCCAAAGTCTCAACCTGACCTCAATACAGGCTCGGTATTACAATGGCATCACTTTCAGCACTCGCTGGCACCTCTGGTCGTGACCTGGCTCTGGTCCTGATCGCACTGACCATGACCATGGTCCCCGGGGCGGACGCTCGGTGCACCACTTCAGCCTGCTCCGCTGCCTGCAATCTCGTCGATAAGAACAACGGAGCGGCCGGAAGCTGTGATCCTTCGTACGAGAACCCTTTGTTTGGAAACGATCCGAGTTGTATCTGCGATGCATGCCCGCTTGGCGACGTAAGCCACTTCGAGATTGTATGTTTGTTAGGCTAGCAGTTTGCTAATTGCTTCCCCCGTTTCAGCTTTTGGACGGTGTCAACCTGAACGTCCTTGAGCTCACTTGCAGGGGACCGCTTCTGCAGACCGATTGCAGCGACTGCCCTCAGTCGAATGCGAACACCTTGTACGTGCCACATATCTGCACAGTGAAGCCACCGGGAGGACCACTCACAGAATTGTGTGTCTGCATGTGCGCCAATATCACCTCAACTGTGGAGACATTCGAGACATGCCCGTTGGCTCTTCTCGAGTAATGCAGGCATCTGGAGTCGCAGTCGAGCTCAGTCATGCATTCCGTAGACTAGATGTTGATTGTTGTACGTGTTATTCAAATAATTCCAACATATAAAACATCAATTGTCAATGCAATTGTAAGTGTCAAATTGTCAAAATTAGAGTTTGACTTGGTTTGACTCTCAAAATGTCACGAGCAGCGACATTGCATTCTGCAGGATGAAGGACAGTACTTCCAAGAAGACTGCTCGTGTGGCCAATGGGAACAGTGTACCCACCAATATTTCCAGGGGGCGCAGTGCCCGAAACCACTTCTGGTCGTGAGGAGTTCGGTCAGTAGCAGTATCACGAATGCCGGAACTCAAAAACCGGACAGCAGCCTCGCGCACGTCGATTGCCTGATGGAATATCAGTTGCATACAGGACACGGCCACGAGTTCTTCGATTATGGTCGTCAGCGTATACAGAGGATGTAGACTCTTCCGGAGGCGGATGACGATGTAGATGGCAGCCATAGCTAACCCAGAACACGCAACGAACCCAACGACCAGAGGGCCGGCAGCGGCTTGGACGAACGTGACATGCATCACCTGCAGTCGCTTGTACTCGAGCTGCTGAACTTGGCGTCCAGGATTTGTCCGTGTGACATCTTTAAGGAGCTGGTGCAACTGAGAAGTATACGCTAGGTATGTATTCGAGACTGATGTCAGAAGAATCAAGTCGAACTGGATGAAGTACCAAGCAGCCGCACACATACACGCATTTCCCAAAGTGGACGATGTCTGGAACATTTGGAACATTGTGCCATTCTGCAGGAAGTAGAACAGGCAGAGTGCCAGTATGGCTGGAACTGACATGGAGACAATGACGTACCCAAGCATGACAATTGTAGCAGACCGGATTTGAGCCGGCTCATGACCAGGCACCGCTTCACACGTCTGTACGTGGGCGACAGACATTTTGAGAACCATACGCAGCGTGGCCAGATACTTGGCATGGTTGACGCAAGCGAATAGTTGGACGATGCCGGCAAACAGCAAGAAACAAATCATATTCACGGAGTTGAGCAGCTCCTGGCGGAGGATACTGGGTGGTGCTTGCGCCAGGAACTGGACCATGCGGGTAACTAGGCAGACCTTGCCACTAAGATAGGCAACCGTTCCTAACAGGTACAGTTTGAAATGGGTTGGGGCACAGAACTCGAGTCTTGAACCTGCGAGCACTAGAGACGAGAACGGGTGGCCAGTGTCTCGCAGGTGGAATGGCGTCAGGTGTCGGTAGAGTGTGAGACTTGACATGAAAGGCAAGGAGAATGACCACACACTGAACCGGACGACATCTAAGTTGGTGAGGGAAGATGTCCACCATTTTTGGACGGCCTCAGTGCAGGGGGAGAGGAAGTTGGAGAGTCTGGTGTGAAGATTCGACCTTGCCACGCCCTTCACCTTGAACAGGAGCAACGCAAGGAAACTGATGCGCTTTTCAGACATTTGGAGTCAGAGATAGGAATGGGGTACCTGAACCCAGACTTTATTCTGATAGTTAATAGGAATATGTAAAAATACTATTACAACCTGACAATTCACGATCACAATTACACAAACACCTTCAGATGTACGTGTGAATTGAAATTGAAACATATACTCAGAAATCGAATCCAATGTTCACACGAACTACAAATTACAATTTGCTATATATATAGAAATTGAATGCCAGGTTTTTAAACTGAATTAAATTCCCAATTCTACGGATGAGAATGAGAATGATATTTTTTATTATTTTACTTGATTTATTCACACCACTAACCCTTTTTTTAGAGTAGAAATTGATGCAAAACTTATAGATTACAAGTCTAGTATGTAGTAAGTCAGAAGGCAACCAGCAGAGACATGCCGTTCTGCAACACGAAGGAGACCACGCCCAGAAAGAACGCCCGTGTCGTGAGTGGAAACAGGGCACCCACCCACACCTCAACCGAGCATAGTGACCGAAACCATGTGCGATCATACCTGCTGAGGCTCTCCTGATTCGCACGCAGGTAGGATGCCGGGAAGTGTACAGCAGCCTCACGCACTCCAATTGCCTGATTGATGATGAATTGCATACAGGCTAAAGCCACGACTTCTTCGATCATAGTCGTCAGTGTGTAGAGTGGATGCACGGTACGCCAGAAGCGAATGACGATATACAGGATTAGTCACCCTATTCCGGACAGACGGCGTTGCGGTATAACTCGAGTGTTTATGAACCAAAAAGCGCTGGGTCTTCGAATACATGTTCTTTTAACTTATAGCAACTAGTATTTCGGTTTAAATTCTTGTTTAACATCAAAATGCCTAAAAAATTGAGTGCTGAAGTGGAAGCTCAAGTTCGGACACTTTCCAGGGAAGGATACTCGATTAGGACCATCAAAACCAAGTTGGAGAAATCTGGAACAAGTCTCGGGAAGTCAACCATCGCCGATATTATCAATTGCATCGGTCAAAGACGAAATCACAGACTTGTTGGCCTTCCCACACCAGAAAAGTTTCAACCTCGTAAAGTACGGACAAACCAGCTGATCAAGAAAATTGACAAATTCACGGACAAGGAGAATCCTCCGAGCCAAAATGAAATGGCGAAGATGTTGCGAGTGAGTCAGTCAACTGTGGGAAGGGCAATTAGAGATGACCTGAATGGAAAGTATCGAAGAAAAGTCAAAGTTCATCAATTGAAGGAATCTCACATCGCAAACAGGAAGACCAATGCAAGAAAATTATATGAAGGGCATCTGGCTGGACCAAAGTGTGAGTTCGTCGCGACATTGGATGAAGCATGGATATATTTACATGATTGCGGTGGGAAACGAAAAATATATGTACAAAAGCCAGGAAAACCAGATCCAGAATTCGTGTGTCCCAAATCAGAAAACTTTTGTGAGAAGTTTATGGTTGTTGCAGTTTTAACTGGACGAGGACCACTCCCACTAATTCGAGTACCAAAAAATACCAAAATTAACTCAGATTACTATATTGAGGATGTCCTGAAACCAATTTTAGAAATCGAAATTCCAAAATTGTACGGCCAGGACACCTGCAAAGTTTTCTTACATCATGATGCTGCACCATCTCACACATCAAGAAAAACAGAAGCCTACGCGAACGAGTTGCACAGCAGAACTGGAATAACCGTCATACCGAACCCCCAGATTCCAGTAAAGTCTCCTGACATCAGCCCCTTGGACTTCTTTGGCTTTAGATATTTAAAACAACGACTTAATCTTCGACGAGCAAAAACCATCAAGGGAGTTTGGAAACTCGCCAAAGAAGAGTGGAATGGAATTAGCTCAGAAACAGTGACAAAAGTGTACGATTCATGGAAGCGCAGGCTGAGACTGGTTACAGAAAGGGATGGAGGCCATATTGAAAATAGTAAAAATATTCACCGTCGTAAATTGAACATCTGAGGTACGTTTTTGAACTGTCCGGAATAGGGTGACTAATCCTGTAGAAGGCAGCCAGGGCTAAACCGGAGCACCCTGCGAACCCTACCACAAGTGGCCCGGCAATGGCGTCCACGAATGTGGTATGCAACACCTGCAACCGCCTGTACTCCAGCTGAACTTGCCGCAGGGTCCTCTGGACGGTCTCCGCCTGGGGGTTGATGCCCTTTCGGGTGATTGTGATATCCTCCAGGTGGTACACCAGCAGTGTCGTGTACGTGATGTAGTTGTTCGTGAGGGATGCAACCATTAACAAATCGAACTGGACCACGTACCACATGGCGATACAGACGCAGAGATTGGCCCATGTTGAGTATGTCTGGAACATTTGGAATATGATGCCTCTCTGAAGCAAGTAGAACACGCCGATGGCCAGCTGGCCGGGAGCAGACACTGCGACCAAGACATAACCGAACATGTATATCATCGCAGGCCGGATTCGTTTGGGATGGCCAACGGGTACAACTCTGCACGCTTGCACATGGTCGAGACACATCTTCAGAACCATGCGCAGCGTGGCCAGATACTTGGCATGGTTGACGCATGCGAATAACTGCACAATGCTGCTAAAGAACAGAAAACAGATCAAGTTAACGGAGTGGAACAGTTCACGACTACGGGTACTGGGTGGGGCTTGAGCCAGAAAATGGATCATGTGCATGGTGAGGTAAAGTTTCCCCAAGAGGCAGGCCCCGGTTCCGACTAAGTACAACCGGAAATGGTGCGGAGCCTGGAAGCTCTGTCCAAGGCCTGGATCGTGACCTTGTGTCGGCAGCTGAAATGGAAATAGGTGGCCATATAAGGTCTGGGCTGTCCATATAGGCAGGGAGAAGGACCATAGGAGGAAACGCGAGACTTCCACGCTCGTGACGGTGGACGTCCGATATTTGCGAACCACTTCGGTCAAAGGCGTCATCGGGATTCGTGACATGGTCGGAGCTAGTCTGAACGAATTTGTACTCCAACCGATCAGAATGGCAAACAACGGGAGAAGGTCCCAGTCTTCCCATTCCCAGGAAGGAGAAGGCTCAAGAATCTTTGAATTTAGGTCATGGAAAACTTTAACTGCGTAAATGGCTTTCATACCAACACAGTTCCCCGACTTTTGGCCAATTTTCTTGTCCATGTCAATTGGAATTGCGATAAATATTTTGAAATTAGGACTGACATGTCTCAGCAACATTTTCCACTGAAGCGGTGTCATTGGACCCTTTAGATTTGTAAAAACTTTTAGGAACATGATGGTAATTGCCCAACACAATCTTACAAATGGGATTCCATGATTGCTACATTTTACACACACAATACTTTTAAATTAGATTGCGATAGCTCCTATTAAACAAATACGATCCCGTTAGAAGGCTACCAGCAACGACACCTCAGCCTGCAAATGAAAAGAGAGCATTTCCAGGAAGAATGCTCGAGTCGTGAGAGGAAACATGCAGCCCACCCATATTTCCATGGGTCGCAAGGTCCGAAACCAGACACGATCAGCTACAAGTGTTTCGGAGCCATTCCGCAGGTGTGATGCCCCAAAGTCCAGCCTAGCTTCCCGCATATCTATAGCCAGATGCAGATGAGAATGCGTCTCAGATCTCTTTCTGACTCTTTCTCTTTGGTCAGTATTTCAGATTCTCGCACTCGTACTGACTCCTCCAGCAAAAGAACAACTGACTCATCTCAACTTTATGTGTTAAGTCTCTAAGCAGTTACACAAGTTGCGTTCTGGAGTGGGTGTTTGAATAAAGCGAGTAACTCGGCGACGATTCGCCAGCCGCCGCTGCCGTCGACGAAATGCTTCCCAAAAGCATGAATCAGTTCATCTGACAAGTTGAATGAGAACAATTTATTTATTGTCGACAAAATGAGCAAATTGTAAAACAGGCGGGACAAGTCTTAACGAGTAAAAGTAAAGTTAATGAGGCAGGTTAAGTGGAGGAGTGGCTTTGTTGTGTTCAGTCTTCGTGTTTGTCTGGTGCGTGGAGGCCGAGGGCGTAGTTGACGTCCTCCACGGCTACACCCAGAGTGACCAGCGCGTGGAGCGAGGCGCGGCCCGTCTCGACGAGGAGGAGTCTGGAAGCGAAGAGGCGGGAGACAGCGCCCAGGATCTGATCGGAGGTCCACTTGGGGTGGCCCTCGAAGGGCGCCGCAGACTGGACGCCGCTCACGACGTGGGCGAGAAGGGTGCTGTCCCCGCCAGTCGCCTGTAGAATAGCGGCCAGGCGGCGGACGACCTCGCGCTCGAGCTTGGTGAGGGCCTTGAGGGCGGCGATGTGGGGGGAGGAGAAGAGCTCACGGAAGGCGTCCTGGATTGCCTTCGCCCCCGTCGTGCCTCCGTTCGCCTCGATGATCTCGAGGGTTCGGTTAGCGATCTCGATGGCTCGGCGGGCGTCGCCGGAGATGCCTGCGACCTTTCTGGCGAGGAGGAGGAGGGCGTCCTGGAGGAGATCCGTCCTGGCCTGGCCGAGGTGGTGGGTGACGATGCGCCCCAGCTCCTGGTGCGTGTAGGGCGCGAAGACGACGCGGTTGAAGCCCATGCGGGAGGAGTTCCTGGCGGCCAGCGCAGTCTCGGGCAAGTTCATCGTGTTGAAGATGGCGATGAGGACGAAGCGGAGCTGCGGCCTGCTCGACCACTCGAGGAGGCTGTACAGGATGCTCTGGCGCTTGTCCAGCAGCTGGTCCAGCTCGTCCACCACCAGAATCACAGGCACGTGCTCAGACTCCAGGAAACGCTCCACCTTTGCCTGCATCTGCCCCCCCTTAGTCCCCGTAGTGGCCTTCAGTCCCAGCGCCTTGTGCATCCGGCTCCAGATGCGCTCGGGTGTGCCCAGCGTCAGACTGTTGACGAAAATGTACTGCGGGGAAATGCAGAACCAAATAAGTTAGCATTAGCCATTATTCCACGACAAGGAGTTCGTGTGGCTCACCTTGAAGGCGTCGGGGGAGGTCTGCAGCATTTGGCTGAGGACGGCCTTGACGACGAGGGTCTTGCCCGTCCCCGGCACTCCGCTCACGTACAGACACCGGCTGTCTCGCTCCTCCACGCCAGCCTTCAAGAAACTCCAAATCTCGTCGTACTGCGACTCCCGACACGGCAGGCTGGGATGCGCAAAGGCCCCAATTTTGACCGCAGGTAACGCTGCTGGAGCTGGCTTCTTTACTTTTGACGCTGCAGAGGAACTGGGAACAGTAGTCGTTTGCTTAGCCTCCCGCCTCGGTCTCAGGCTGAGAGCACGTGCAGGAGTCAGTTTGAGATCCGAACTCCTGTCTTCTTCTATCGGGCCCTTCCGGGGCGGAGTTGCACATGTCTCGGGAGTTTCTGCAGCCGCTTTTCTCCTTGTCGTTCTTGTGGTCCTGGGCGTTGAAGTGGCTCCCTTCGGGCCCTCCGGGCTTGAGCCGTCAGAGTCACGGTGGAGTCCGATTCTTGAAGTGGTGACGCGCCTGCTTCTGGGCCGATGCGTGGACGTAGCCACTGGCTCCGGAGTCGCGATTTTCCCTCTGGACGGAATTGTGGCCTTCCGCTCCGTAGGCAGTTTCTGCTTGGCTGGCGTCGCTCGCTTCGTCGAGGGTTGGGGATCGTGAGAGCACTCTGGTTTGACTGGCGTGCTCCGTTTGTTGAATTGCTTGTGAATGGAGGCTTCCACCGCCTCCATGGACGAGTCTGCGGGGCACGAGTCCGAGCTGTCTTCGGAGGTGTTCAGGGGCCGGCGATGAGGTATTCGCGTTGTGTGACGGGTGGTGCGGGCGGGCGAGTCACGGACAGGCGTGACTGGTGGTTTGATGCTGAGGCGAGTCGACCTCCTGCTCGGGGTGGCTGACATGGTGTTTCTTGCACACTAATTAGAAAAGGAAATCAGGGTTTAAGCAGCCACAGAACTGTCAAACCTTCTCTAGCATAACTAAAATAATCTTGCGTCGCTTACCGTGTGAAGTTTCCGGAAGCAGAATCTAAACTTGCCAATTTATATCGTGTTTTGTGATTTCGGTTAAACGCAGCTAGTTTGTGACGAATTAGAATTGTTTCGTTACTCGCAGTCTGGCAGTTCAGTTGCAGGCGAATTTTCGTCAAAAACACACGAGACGACACGACGAACACGAACACGATAACACAAACGAGCGGAGAATGCGAATCTGTGTTTCTTTGTGAGAGGCGACATTTCACGCGCACAAAATCGCGTCTTCCTTGCACGACCACCTGTCTCAACGAACCGAGTCGAACTCGCTCTTGGCTTTTATTACGAGAAACTGAATGCAATCAGGATCAATAATTCTGAATTTTATTTAAATATAATAAATTATGAATTAATGTTGAGTGTACAATTATTGTGTTTATATTCTTGCGTAGTGGAGGAGGAGTTGTTCGAGGGAGGTTGGGAGCCAGAGCCCCGCCGCGTTGTCGAGGACGAAGATGACATTGTTGGCGATGTGGATGAGGGCGTTGCCGGCGCGGTAGACCTGCTTGCCCTCGTAGCTCCGGTTCGCCACAGGCACGAACACCAGCCCCAGCTCCTCACACTTCATCTGCACCAGGTCACGGAACCCGAATGGCACCGTCGACGTCAGCCGGAGCGCGTCCGCCATCAGCTCGGGAGTCATCAGCCCCAGCGGCGGCGGAAGGAGCGGCTGCTGCTGCTGGAGGAAGCCAAAGTCGAGGGGGACTGCGGGGTTCTGAAGCGAAGCGTTGATGAGCTGGAGCGCCTTCTGGAGCTGGTCCGTAACTGCCGCCTCCTTCATGAGGGGTTCTGGGAAGACGGAGCGCCACCAGGTGTACCAGCGGTAGACCTCCTCGAGTGCGGGGCGCTGGTTGAGCCAGGAGACGATGAAGTGGAGCCACTTGGGGAAGAAGTACGCCTCCAACAGACTGCAGAGATGCCGTGTGGGGAGGAGCCCCAGCCAGTCCATCACGGCGTTCCAGATGTCCAGGTTCTGGGGGAGCGGAGGCAGGGCGAGCACAAACTCCTTCTCCAGCACGGCCTGCAGCTTGGGGAGGATATTTTTGAGGAGGAAGGCGTCCATGGAGCCCCTGCTGAAGACGGAGGCCCAGGGTTGGAGGATCTGCTTGGCCGAGGCGTCGCAGGGGTGCCAGTGCACCAGGGCGTTGGCAAACTTGCGTCTGATGGGCGGGTAGACGACCTCCAGCTTGGCGCCCAGGACGGTTGCCCACGGATGCACCCACGAGTGGACGGGCACCGAGTCCGCAAGTGGATTCCAGGCGTCCACGCCCTCCGTCAGTTTGGGCAGGACGACCTGGTCCAGGACGTGGGCGTAGATCCAGGCGGGGAGGAGGGGCTGCCACGTTTGCAGGAAGTGCAGCATCGTCGAAGGCGATTTCACGTCCCAGGCGACGAGGTGCGGGCGGACGGCGGGCATCCAGCCCTCCCACATGAGGATATTAAACTCCTTATGGTGCGAGCCCAGAAGCTCCTTCCACTGCAGCATGAGCGGGAACGGCTCCGACGGAGCGTCGAATGGGACCCACGCCCTGAGGTGTTTCAGAAGGCTGGGCACGACGGTGGCTGGGACGAGCGAGAAAATTTCGTTGAGCTCCCACTCCTCGGGGTGCTCCTTCCGGATCTCCACGAAACCCTCGAAGGCCGTTTGGATGTCTGGTGGCTGGGGCGTCTCCGTCAGCGCCTTGAGTCTGGCTACCAGCTGCTCGATGCTCCTGATCATTTCGTCCTCCTGGTCGATGACCCTCCGGAGTCTCTTCTGCTCCTGCTCGATCGTCACGGCGCGGTCGGCGGCGTAGCGGGACTTTTTGTCGTTTCGGAGGATGTCTTGTTCGCATGTTTCGAGGAGGAGGTTGATGTTGTGCGTCAGCTCTGGCAGGTCGAAGGCGCCCTTCTGCACAGCTACCGGGCCCCTCCTCGCGTCGTTCTGCCACTCCTCGACAGGACGTCTCTGGCCAGAGATGGCGTGGTAGCCGCTGAGGACCCTAGTCTCTGGCCCCGTCAGGTCGATGACTTTCGTCTGGGCGAGTTTGCCGGCGTCTGGGCGGACGACGAGGTTCTTCTGCTCTAGCACCTGCTCTACCGTCAGGTATCGTGTCTCCACCGCCTCCTTCTCGTTCTTCCTCCAGCTGCGCTCCTTCGCTCCCTTCTTCTCGGTGGCTGTGTCCTCGATCACGATCTCTGCTGGCTTGGACTTGCTTTCTCTGCCGTAGGCTCCGATGGCGCCGCGTCCCTTGCGCACGACGGCCTCGATGGGAGCGGTGATGCCCTGCTCGTCCTTGCCCAGCCCCTTCCCAGGCTGCCAGCCCATCTTCAGCGCCAACTGAGCCCCAATCCCAAACATCCCCATCGCCTTGTTCCCCGCACCGATGCCCGAAGCCCTGCTCCGAAGTCCCGCCGTGTCTCCCAGACTGCCCTCCTGCCGTTTCATGAACGCCTTCGGAATGGCTACGCTCTCATCCTCACTGCAAACACAATTAAAAATGGTGAACTTTCCATTTGCTACCAATCTGAAGGAGTAATTGGCGGTGGTGTACCTTGAGGAGTCTGTGACGGGGATGTCTTCTCCTTCGCCTTCCTCTTTGGCTTCGTCACTCGGTTTTTCAGCATCTTTGTTTGGTTGCTGGACTCCCGCGGAGATGAAGGAGACTCCGGAGGTGTAGTCGGGGCGTCCTTTGACTCCTTTGGTTCTTCTGGGCCTCTCGTCTCCGTCACTGTCGTCCTCGGGCGCCCAGACTCCGTAAATGTGCTGGTTCTTGGTGGTCTTGCGCCTGAAGCGATTGGGGTTGAACTCTGTTTGGAGGTCATAGTCAGTCACCTCAAAGCTCTCGTACTCCTCGTCACTCATCTTGAAATAATTGCACTGATCCACTGATCTCGGAATAAATATTTCGCTCTCCGGTCAGACGAGCACACGAAGACACCGAGAAGCGTTTGTGGCTGTACGAGTTGAATCTTTGACTCTTCCGCGCGAGCAGCGAAAGCTTGTCTCACTCGTGCAGGAAAGACGAGACGCAGAATGAGAAATGCACTCACCTCCTACGTCGACGGCGGACTCTTCTGCTTCTCCTCTCCGACCCCACGCTCTCGTCGCCTTCTGCTGCTGATTGTTGGGGTGGTGGTGGAGGCTGACTCGGAGGACGGGAGGAGGCATGTTTGCTCAGGAAGTTGTTGTATTTCGGCTCTCCACCGCCCGTGTACGCAGAGTGCGACTGAGCCTGCGCCTGTTTGCTGAGGAGATTCGCCTGTGACCACCACAATCACCATTCTGCGTTAATCATCTACGCACAATCAACCTGCAATCAATGAAATGAAAAGGGAATGAAAGGCTTGTCATACCTGCACCGTTTGATTGAGGCGTGATGGCTTCTCCTTCAGGAGGCACCACAACAGGAAGCCGGAGACGGGGCTGGAATAAAAGAGGGCATTCATACTTGCCGGTGGGACGGAGCCAGAAAGTACCGGGTCATGGGTCTTGGAGACGAACCTGAGAAGATTCTATTGCCCATATTGTCTCCAACCACGAAACCCTGGACAACCTGTCCCTGGCTGGGGACGTCAGGAGGAGCTGCACAAACTCCAGGAATGCGAACTGCCTCCAAACATACTAATACCTAACCAAACGAGTCACAGGTAGAGTTCTCAGAATATGTGTCATCATTCTGGAGAAGTTTGAGTTGCTGGAGCCAGGAGAGTATAATCTGCCACTGCAACTGACGATGATGCTGAATGTTGTGGTCACGGTTCTTAATTATCAAAATACACATACGTTAAGATAAATTTTCGGTCACGTAGGCGGCTGGGTGTTAGGCTGAAGAAAGTTTCGTTTGACTTCTAATTATTACTGATCTGACTCTGACTCCAACTTACAGAATGTATTAAATATTATTATGTGTCATGCCCATGCCGCTTGGTTCTGGTATCGAATTTCTCGAGAAATAGAACAGTGTTAATTGTCATTGTCTTTTTGTCCTTGAAATATACCAAAGGTGACTGTCACTGTAGACTAACTATGCATGCAGTGCGTCCATGTCGGGTACCCGCCTTGGCCTTGTCCGACGAGCTTGTCATATAAAATGTCCGGCCCACCACTTGCACTGGTCCAGTCCACCATTGGCTATCGCTATCAGCTTCAGAAATCTCTGGCTTTTCACTGCTTACTACAGAAGGAAACTATAGATTTTCAAAATGAAATTCACCGTAGTTATAATGATTTTGGCACTCATCGCGATCGCGGCCGCTGCCTTCTCGAACGAGGATATCCTCCGAACGATCCAAACACACGCGGAGCTGGAACAAGGTGACCACGCCGAAGCGAACGTGAACGTGGCGCGTGTTCGCAGGCAGGACGAAGAAGGTGAGTGTAGGTCCATCATGATCCAGGCTGGCGTCGAAATCCCAACCGTCTTTGATGGAGGCTACTGTCGCCCCGCCCGTGGCTCGTACTGCTCGCCGTACTCCGAAGAGACGGACCCGTCCCGCCGGTGCGAGACGGGAACCAGCTGCACGTTCAAGGCCGACGGCGGTCGCTGCACGAAACAGAAGCTACGCGACTTGCTCCAAACCAAGTACTCCCCCTCCAGCAAGCCAACGATTGAGGAGCTCGAGGACGCGATCGGTAAAATGCTCCGTGACATTCCGTGCACGTGCGAGTAATAATGGAGTAATGACCAAGACGAAGACGAATGGCCTTCACTTTGCTTCGAAACTATATTCAAATTAGTAATAAGTACCTTGAAATGTTGCACACATGAAATCTTTTCCTTCTGGAATATAGAAGTAGACTAGACAAAGCCTCAGCTTAATAAAAAAAAGATTTTAATTGTCATCCATGTCATGATTGTCAGTTTCACGCTTCAAAGATCCCGAACATGCCAAAAGGCTAAAAGAAAAATATGCGAGGGAGATGTGCGGCCACCTGATCCTAATCAACTATCTGGACTTCCGTGACTCGGAAGCTGGATATCTGGAAAAATTGAGTAATTAGCGCTTGTTATATAAATTTTTATGCAACATACGTGCATAAATTATTTGCATATCTTGGTTTGCTTACTTAATTACTGTGATGCTATAAGTGCTTGTAAACATTGACATTGGCTTTGCTGACTGTCAGAGATCTGTACACGGTTGTTGTGCATGAGAGGAATCGAAGTTGATATCGTAATAAAATGTCCGCGTGCTGAAGGCCGAAGATTTGCAGTAGTTGGATCTCGAATTATGGAGACACTTAACTCCTTGCCCTTATCAAGACAAGTAAGACAATCAGACTTGAGCAACATCAGCATTGCAGTTTTAAAATTTAAACATGCAACCCATTCTACTGGCCTTGCTGTTCATCACGGCCCTGACGATCACGGGAATCGAACGTCACATCCGAGCCATTGAATCCCACCTGGACTTGCAGTACTGCAGCAGAGGAAGGGAGACAACACCGCCGCCGGACCGTGTGGTCTGATGTCCTACGTCAGAATGGTCATCCAGACCGTTCCGGAGGACGGAGGCTGTCGTCGGACTGCAGGCCCCTTTTGCATACCGCTGGATTCGTCGGTTGGCAGAGACTACCCAAGTCAGAGGGAACCGAATGCCAGTTCCATGCCGATGGGAGCCAGCGCACAATGCCCAAGATGGGCGCCGAGCTCAAAAGCAAGTACCTAGTCGGAACTGAACGTCGCGATTGCTCGCATGTTGAAGGATATGGTCTGCACCTGCGCCTGAGCACAGCACGATTCGAATTATCCGAGCCGTGACTTGCGAATAATTTAAATGCTTGGCTTCTTTTTTTGTGAAAATGTTTCTGCCTTACTTCCAGCCTGTCATGTTCGTTTAATAAATGTGGGCAACGTTTTCCGAAGTTTGGCTTCCCTTGAAATTTCTGTGACACCATGGCTTGCTAATAGATCTGAAAATTAGCGCGTGGTGTAAAGGAGTAGGACTCCTTCACTTTGTTCATGTAATGTAAATGAGTCGTGCCTTCGTCTTCTACTTATGCTGTGTACGAGGCTTTGCCTTGCGTGAGCTGGGCAATGCCGAGTACACAAAGTGAAGGGAGAGGCATGCGCTGAGCGCAGGAGTGGAGGCAGCGTCAGGCAGTCC
>WIXG01000587.1:0-35324 GCA_009869945.1 Mesaphorura yosii
CCCCCCCCCCCCCCCCGAATGTCAATCTTAATTTTCAGTTTGTCGATCAAGTCAATTCAATTTTGAGTTGAAAATGGCTCGCTGGTCAATTTCTCTGCTGTCAGCTCTGGTTTGCGTAGCAACCTTGGCCTTGGCTTCTGTCGCCGCCGTCCACGAAGACCAGCTTCGAGGGCAGGTGCTCGAGCTCCGTCGAGACCTTCTCAGGAGCAGCAGCGTCGGAGCCGGAAGCGAGTGGAAGACCGCCCGACGCGCACGCGCGTTCAGCAGCAGTAGCAGCAACCTAAATTGCTTCTCGGGGAAAGTCTACGGGGTGACAATCAACACGGTCGAGGAAGGCGGGATCTGTCTTCTGGCCACCGACTCGTTTTGCTACCCGCAGTACTCGGAGAGCACGCCGGAGGATGCGTGCCAGAGCGGAACCTCTTGCACATATCACGCGGATGGAAGCGAGTGCACCGAAGAAAAGATTTTGGAGGAGCTCAAGACAAAGTATTTGGGAGGAAGAAGCGATGTGACCAAAGACGAGGTCTACAAGGCGGTCATGCAAATGTTCCGGGACGGCGTTTGCACCTGCAGCTAATCTTTTAATGCCTTTAATGCGATCGCTTGTCTTTTTGGACTGTCTGCTGATTGAAGTTGTGGCTGAATAAAACTAAAACATGTGCTTTGTGTCATGCTTTGAAATTACAGGTTTAGTCGGGCCTTAATCGCATATTGCAGGAATTGACTTGGTACGTTCTTCACCTGTTCCGATGAAAATGATCGTCCATGTATTTGTTCTTTTACGTACGCATCTCCCTTTGCTATTTACTACATTCACTAAACGTAACTAGCTAAAATCATTATTTCATTAGCACCGGCACAGATTTTGACCGCTTGATACTGTCCCATCAGCACTCTACAGCTTCGAACGCGTTAGCGCTGCTGGTGCTAATTGTCAGTACGTCACGTAGAAATGTTGAGCTCTGGAGAAATCTCAAATCGGCGACTGGACCGAAGGTGCTAATTTAATGTACGAACTTAATGAAACTGATACTGTACGTGTACGCTGGTGACGATGATGGTAATGATGTGGTATAAAAGCGGAATCCGCTTCAGGCTAGGGCCGTGCTGCAAGGAAACATCAACAGTAACCAGACGGAGGAGCAGAGGGACAGAACCGTCGATCAATTGCTCCGAGACAGAGTTTGCACCTGCGGAAAGTCGTGCTGAGCACGCATTTTCCATCATCATACGAATAAATTAAAGTAGTAGGAGCAAATTTGCAGTTGGCAATTACACCTAACAAGTCAGGTTGCCAATTCCTAACAAATAATAACAAATCTTGGAGTTAGCACTTTGCATGTGTTATAAATTACATCCGTCATCATTACATCATCGGTCTTAAACGATTTCAGACACAAAAGAGCATTTCCAAATCGATTTGAGCTCTGGAAACGCTGAACTGCGTGGCCCGTAGCTGACAGACAAAAGAATTTGTTATTACTTGCTAATTGGTAATTAACATATGACGGCGACAGCGATGACCAACCTGATAATCATGCAAGTGCGCACTTTGTACGTTTGTACGCAGATCGGAGAAGGTATTAAAAACCGGCACCTGTCCAGTTTGGGCTGTCAATACAAAACAAGACAACAATCAAACACATCGCATCACATCACAAACAGAGTTGTAGTAAGCATCGCATTCATACAGATACAAGTTGCAGGTTTCCTTCTTTCAAAAGTCCCTGCCTTTGCCTTTTGCCAGTAGCACCAGGATGTATTTGATTAAGATCAGTGTTATCTTTTTTGCACTGCTGCTCGTCGATATGGCTTTTGTCCATGCGAATCCGGCTCCAGCTGAAGAGATCCTTGATTGGATGGTGGAGTGGAGGAAGGACAGAAGCGAGGAGCAAGGCCAAATCAGCAAGGATACCGACCCCGAGTCGGGTTGTGGGTCGTACACTCTCGTCAATGGAGTCAACTTTGAATTCGAGCTGGACGTCAACGCTGGCGGTGTCGCGGGAGTGTGTCGCCTGAAGAATGGCTCGATTTGTTTACCACCTGAGATGGCGAAGGACGTTATGGTGGGTTTGCGTTTGGGACGAGTCGGTCCTACTGACAACGAAGGAGACGACGGCAACGACAAAAACGCCGATGACGATGGCAACGAGCTGGCCTGCCCAACTGGAACCTCGTGCCAGTACTACAAGGATGGATCGGAGTGCACCTTCTACAAAATTATGAAGGAGCTCGTCATCGCAAACCGGTACCGTTCGGCTCGTAGGCAACCGTCGCCGGAGGAGATTGGCCAGGCCCTTCATGACCTTTTCAGGGACGGAGTTTGCACGTGCGCTTGAGAATTTATTGTTTGACGCACGCGTACGCTGTATTGCCGTGTAATTTCGTACTGGCTATTTTCGTGATTAAAAGGATTATCCTTGAACTTTGGAGGCAAGGGCACACGGGGACGTTTAAAATGCAAAACCTCCACAACTTATTAGCAGCGTTCATTAACCAACCGCTAATTCAACGGCCAAATCACAATCAGCTGCTTGGCGCGTGCTTGGCAAATGAATATGAATAAGAATTCTGAGAAATCGGACAGAACCGGCGTTAATTAATTAGCATATCATCATGCACTCAGCACCCACTTACGTATTGAATTGACATACTGGCGATTGAAAAATTATGAGTTGGGGAGGGGGGGGGGGGCACCGCAGGAGCAACTTGCATACTAAAGATACGAAATCGCTAAACGAGGCTTAATTTTCCGAAAGCTGGCATGGAATGGATTTCATTTTCATTTCATTTCCTTCCTCTTAAAATTGAAAGTCAGCTGGCAAATTAAAGTTCGCTGCTTGAATGATTAAGGATGTGGTTATTAGTAAGTTCCAACCCAGCAAGGAAGTTTACAACTTCCAAGAGCAGGAAACGCCAACACCGGTTCAATGGCTTAGTCATTAGTCGCACGACTGACCTGTCGCAATACGAAGCACAAATTGCCAATTACTAATCAGAGTAAACAACGAACTCCGCCGGCGCGCCGCCAATCAGCCATCAGGTATTCACCACTCTCACAATGAAGATTCTGCTCTGCTTGTTCGTGACCCTTCTGGCTCTTTCTGGCTCTTCATGGGTCAAAGCGCAAGGGCAAGAAGACGACGTCGACGTCGCACTCGTCGATTCTGATGACGAGGCGGCGCGCGGAGCTCCGAACGACGACGGCTTCATCGTCGACAATTCGGTTGACGGTGGCGGCGAAGAGAGTGAACATGAACAGGTGGATGGAGCCTTCCTCCAGAATCAGCAGCAGCAGCAGGTGGAGGGCGCCAAGCGTAAGCGCCACGTCGGAACTTATCCTCACCGTCATCCGCATCCACCCCCTCCTCCTCGCTACCACAAGCCTCGACGGGGCCATCGTCAGCGAAGACCAGTCTACTTCACAGGCTAAGAATCCCGCAAATCATCACCGTGCTTGTCTACCAATAAAAATTTGCTTTTATGATAATTAAAGACCAGTTCACATCATTTGCATGGTTTATGTGATACATTAAAATAAAGTGAGGGATACATGCAAAGCGTTTAGCAAAGCCGGTAGTTGATACAAATCACCCATCCGAATGTAATCACGGGACTTGAATGTTAAGGCGAGTTAATTTGATCATTTTGTCGACCGCATATCAGAACTGGGTTTAAGGTCATTATGGAGCTTATCAAGCTTCACTTAGCACAGTGGAATTAGTTTGTCTACTCGAATAATTAACGGAATAAAATATAAAAATAAGTTAAAGCCTACCAACGCAATGTTTCTAACCGGTGCACAAACCAAGGTAAAAATCAATGGACTGGCTCCGGGTAAGTTTAGGTGCTTTTCATTCATTGGATAATCCCCGGACTCAAAATTGTAAGGTCTTCTTCCGCTTCTTGGCAATCGTACAACTGACATTCATGGACAGTCGTCACATTGGGATTTGGAATGGAGGAGTTGGAGTTCTTCAAAGTACTCCTGGGTGACTGGATGATCTTCCCCAAGCACCTCCTTCCGCGCATGCCATACGCTTTGCAACACCCTCAGCCCTTCTTCCCTTCGTCCCATCCTGATCAAAGTCCCACCAAGGTTGTGTCGAATCAAGAGTGTGATTGGGCTCATCTCTCCGTTCTTAGTCAATCTGGCTTGGTACACTTCTTCATAAATAGCAAGCGCCTCATCATACCTCCCCATGGATCTCAAAGTGAGTGCAATATTCCCACGAATGGTGAGCACCAGCTTGTCATGGACACCCAGAATAAGCGACTGTGCCTCGTGCAAACCAGTTAGAATGTCCAAGGCTTCATCATGCCTCTGAAGCCCGTTTAGGGTGTACGCCATGTTCTGAAGTATCATCGCGTGCAGGGGGTGAGAGCGGCCCAGCCCACCTTCTACTTTCGTGAGCGTCTCCTCGTGAATGGCTAGTGACTCCTCGAACCGTCCCGTTTTACTCAACATCACTGCATGTATGTTTTTTGAATAGAGGACGTCATGGTGGTTAGGCCCTAGCATGAGGGCCCGACGTTGGATGACGTCCTGCAGGACAACAAAACCGTCTTCATAACGACCAAGGGAAAATAGATTTCCTGCCATTGAGCCCTTCGATCCGAGTGTATCTGGGTGGTCAGGTCCCAACACATGTACCCTCGCTTCATGCACGGCACAGTGGATCAGGTACGCATCACTGACCTGACCAAGGTCCTCCAACATATTTGCAATATTTTTACGTGTTGTGAGCACGTCAGGATGGAGTTCACCTTGCTGCTCTCGCTGAAGTTCATATATTCCCAGCAGGATCTCCAGTGCGTCTCTTGAACGGCCCTGCCTACTCAGAATCAGAGACTTGTTGTTGAGAACGATCAGTGTGGAAGGATGCAAGCTTCCCAACGTCTTTTTCTTCAAATCATGTACTACCTCACACTCTTGCAATGCCTCTGCATACTTGCCAGCTCTCATGAGTGCAACAGAACGTTCTTGTCTCGTCTCAGCCACATCCACACTTTCAGGACCCAACAAACTGGTTTTTGCTTCAATGACTTGACTGAAGAGATCAACAGACTTCTCATACTCACCATGTTTATGCAGGATATCTCCCAAATGGTCCAACATGCCAATAGATGCTGTGTGGTCTGGTCCTAGTGTTTCTTTGAGTACGTTCACTGCATACGCTGCGAAGGAGTGCGCTTCTTCGTAACGAATGGCGGCTTGGAGGACGGCAAAGATGCGTCCGGGTATGTTTGGATATTTCTTCACAAGTGGGCGGCACCCATTGTTGAGTGAGGTGATGGTGGCGTGCATCCAAGTCTTACGTACATGTAGAACATTTTCTCCACTGTAGCCACACGAGTCTGAAGAGTCAAAGGTACCAAGAAGTGTGTCCAAATATTTATGCTGGAGTGACTCGGTACAAAGTGATATTCGGATGACCTCTTGAACAAGGCGATGAAT
Source organism: Mesaphorura yosii (assembly GCA_009869945.1). Taxonomy (NCBI): domain Eukaryota; kingdom Metazoa; phylum Arthropoda; class Collembola; order Poduromorpha; family Tullbergiidae; genus Mesaphorura; species Mesaphorura yosii. Next base: position 5,462 of record WIXG01000587.1, read on the forward strand.
GCTAATCTCTGCGTATCGCATATGAAACATTGAGTACCGATTTATGAGATGTAGGGCGTTGTCAAAGCTGATGCTGTTGGATTCGGAGTCGTCATGTTTCGCAGATTTCACTTGACACCAAGAAAGGATCCATTCACAAAAGTGTTCCTGGGCTTCTTCACCCCTTGTGTGGTGTGAGGAATGCATTGTTTTCCAGTGCTTCATAAACATCAGAAACGTGCCACGTAAGAAATCAACACGGATTGAGTCCGGTGCCAAAAGTGAGCTGATGTTAAGCACTGTTTCTGCAACGGACCCCACCACACCATTCTCCCGTATTTTGAGCAGGGTCAGGTTCCATGTTAGAAATGCACTCTTCGTATACGAGTGTGTGTTCTTCACTTCAGGGTAGTAGTCCAAGAGATGTTGGGTTTGAGACTGGTACAGGCGAAGGTAATCCCCGATCCCAAATCCTCGGTTGTTCAATTCAAGTTCCAGTTCATTCTGATAGGAAATGTAAGACACTGCTTGGTTGAGGGCAAGGGGAAAACACTGGAAGACTTTGCAAAGTTCCAGTGCGAGACCCGCGTCGAATGGCGGGCACCCATTGTCGCCGTCTTGGTGCAGAGAAGTCCGTACAAACTCCACAGCCGCCTCCGTCGTGAGTACGTCCAAAAGTAGCCGGTTGGACCCGGCCAACAACTTCTTATTCCTGGATGTGAACAAAATGAAAGGTCGGCGCAGACCTGGTGCGAGCCTCGTCACGGCATCCACGAGCTCTTCCACAAGTCCCCTGAACTCATCCACATTGTCTACGATGAGTAGTGAGTCCCTTTGCCCGAGCACTGTGAAGATATCCACGACAAGGTCAGAGAAGGGTCGTTCATCTCCTGCACGGTCGAGGAGCGGTGCTTGTACCAGGGTATGTTCCGCTAGCCGCTTGATACTCGCACTGATGGAGCCACCATTCTCTCCACGAACCCACAAGCAATGTGTGTACATGTTCTTGTACGCACTGTACGCGAACTTACGTGCCAGCTCTGTCTTACCCACACCACCCAAGCCGCAGACGACCGTCACTTTTTGCCTGTCAACTAAACTCAGCTGCTCCGCTCGGTACTCATCAAGCTGAGCGAGTTCCGACTCACGTCCACAAAAATTCTCTACAGCTTCTTTGATATCAAACCAGACTTGACCATGAAGCTTGACATCTGCGTCCAGCCGCCGGAGTTCGGCGCCTGTGAGCTCCGACTCGAGTGTCAGAGCAACGTGTTCATTCTTAGAGTAATGAAGGGCTTCGACAAGTCGTTCAAAGGCGTCAGGTCCTTTCCGAGTACAGGTCAAGTAGAGTGACTCACATTTGCCAACTGTTGTGATGGAATTTTCCTGTAAAAAAAATTGTGTTCTCGTTACTCACATTGCCATAGAAAAGTTTTCTGCAAATAAATTCACGTACAATGGTTTCAAGCTCAGTGACTGAAATCACACCCTTGGAAACAAGTGAGACCAACAGTGGAGTAAGGTTCCCAGTGCTCTCTGTGAGGGTATCCAGCCGATATAATATACGTGCCCTGTGTTTAGGATCCATTCTGAATTGTGTGCAGACGGTAGACAGTCCCGATAGGTCTACTCCCGGCGTACAAACTCTGCCGTTTGTGTACTCACCAATTCAACAGCCATACGACAAATTGTCAACGAATGACTTTCAATGAAGCAACTAGTAATACTTTTGCTTTGGTGTGACGGTCTGATAAAGCAGATAGCTTATCATGTAATGCATGAGTGATTCACACATTTTTACTGGAATTGAATTTATTGCACAACGTTCACAGTATATGGCGATGAATTCGCCCCTCTCCGTCCTATTATTTCAGGAGGAGTGATGATATCAATTACACAATCATCCCCAATACTTTCAAACATGTAAGGCGCTCGACATTGAAGACATTGCCCATTTGGACCTTCAGCACACGACATGCCCTCAGCCCCTTTATCAAGAGCATGTGCATGGCGACATAGTTTACGGGGGAAGGTTGCACGTGTATTGAGTTACGAAACAAGAGGGTAAGTCACCATGACGTAGAGCATGCAGATAGCGAGAATGTCTCCCATCGTGAAGGCGATGGAGGCTGGGAGGTAGGCATGGTAATGAACAAAGACGTACAGCTCCAACACCGACACGGCAACCATCGCTGCCTGAAAGACAGCGAGATACGTTGACGAAAAACACAGGTTGAATTCTGAATTCAGGGGTTGCCAAACTCCTGCAGGCGGATCCGGAGGTGTCTGGGGTGAGGGCCACAGCTGCGGCTCACAACGGAGGATGCACTGTACCAAAAACAAGTAATTGGAAGAAGGTTCAGGAGGAGGAAGACGAATGCCGTCAGATTGCTTAAGAATTCTTGCACGGCGAAGGGGAAGAGGATCGTGGGCACGGGCCTGCTGCTGTCGCAGGAGTCGCACCCGTCAAGGGATACAAGAAGTGGAAAGGGGTACCAAGGCTGGGAACAGTTGTCGACAAAGAATTTCGCCATCGAAGTCGCATGCATGAGGGCAGACTCCTTGCTACCCTGAAGCAGAATCACATCCTTGGGCCATCTCATCTTCCGCCCCCTGGAGGTGCCCATTGCCATCGCGGGCTCCTTCCCGTGCCCTTGCCATGCTTGGCCACATGCCTCGAACCTCCTCATGTAAATAAAAAGGTGGATAACGGCGGAGGCGGCTAGATCCCGCTGAAGGAGGTTGAACACCCCGCACGCCAAGGGGACGGAGTAGCTCAGGATCCATTGCAGATGAAGCACCCGAAACTGGAGCAGTGTGATACTGGAGGTGGTGTCGAACGAGGAGGAAGACCCCGTAAACACTCATAGTGGCGAGGAGAAATGGCGTTGGGGAGACGGCGGAGGCCATGAAGGGGGACCAGCAGCCCCGCGCTCGTGAACGGGTGGACCGTGAAGGCCAAGTTGAGCAGTGTTCAGATTCCGATGACGATGTGATTGGTGCTCCGATCGAATATGCGACACTTCCCTCGTAGATAACTCGGTTGACGGTCAGTGACGGCGGTAGTGAAGAGGATGAACAGGTCGATGGAGCCTTCGTCCAGAATCAGCGGGTCGAGGGTTCCAAACGCCACGTCGCAGCGTGTCCTCGCCGGCATCCGCCTCCTCGCTACCAAAAGCCTCGACGGGGCCTGGCCACCGTCAGCGAACGCCAGTCTACTTCACACGCGTCTGTGCTGGCCGGCCACTAAATTGTTTTTATGGTAATTAAAGACTGTCAGTTGTGTACTCTTTTGCCTTTCTGTGAAATGCTGACTGGCCCCAACAAAAATGAGTCGAGTTCTTGCCAGCATCAGCTACGAATTCGAATTCATGGGCCCGCCCGCTCCGAAATAAAGTCGTTCGTAATAAAATTTTAAAAGCCACGCCGGCCGTCATGGTTCTCGGCTGCATTTTGTGTGATCAGCCACTCGTGACCCGGATTCAACCTGAAGCTCCTTGCAAGTCCAGTCGGCGTGTGTTCGCACGAGAGACGGCAGAAGCCGGTGCTGGAACGTCCAAGTCGACGAAGGCGAAGCCCAAGGCCAAAGCCAAATCAAGACCGAGTGTCCATGCACAAGGATCAGCTGCTCACCACAGTGACCCATTCTTGCCTTATCAGCCGTCCGCCACAAGGCTTGGACTCGGATTCGGCCCCGTCGGGAACTGGAACGCGAACGCAGGCGCTGGCGCACGTGCGGGCCCGCCTGCTGCTGTAGTCGAAGCATTCGGAACACAAGCGCCGTGTTATGTCTGTCCGCCACCTTCTCGAAACGATTATGAAGTCCTCGCCGCCAAATGCGGGCACATGTTTCATCGAATATGCCTCAAGACGTACATTGCGACGCGAAGCAAGTAATCAATCAATCCTTGCAATGGCAGTTTCCTTGATTGGGAATTTGTTCGCACATTTCTTCTTTTCTTTCTTGCAGTCCCGCAATGGGAAATAAGCGCCCATGCCCGTTCTGTGACAAATTCATTTCGCTCTCGCACTGTGTCCCAATCCAACTCATCGTTCCAGAGGAGCACCTCATTCTCGACCAGTTGTCGGCCGTCCTCCAGCAAAACGACTCCAATCAGCAGCAGATTGAATATTTGCGCACGGTTGTGAAGGTGGAGAAACTCAGAGAACTGGCTGCGATTCAGGACGAGGTCAGGAGCAAGGAACGAGACCTCCAGTTGAAGTGTGCCCAGCTCGACCGCTACCGAACGGCTGCAGCTGCAGGTGAGGAGGAGTTTCAGCGCCTGCAGCGGGAGCACGACGACGTGGAGAAAGAGACTCAGGCTTTGGCAGCGGAGAATCGTCAGCTCATCGAGTTGATTGAGTAAGCCAAAGTCGCCACGTCAGGCACTGATTTAATGCCTGCCCACCCAGTGCTGAATTTTTTATTTACTCCAGGCAAGCAGTCAAGATGAGTGTCGCTGTCGATGAAGGCGACAATGCCACGGAAAGGGTCGAGGACGTGATGATTAGAAACGCTACGGCGACGCAAAAATCTGAACCGGAGGGAGATCCCGAACTGTCTGACGCCAATGTGGATCCTCAGCTGCAGCGTTTGCATGCTCCAGGTGCAGTTGTGGCGCCTGATCTTCGATCGCTGGACCACAGTCACGATTTGGAGGACACAGAATCCGAAACCAAAGCTGAACCTGATGCAGTGCCTTCGTCCGCATTGGAATCGGAACCTTCACTGCCACCGCCAATGGAGTCAACACGAAACGAACCGCCGTTGCAGTCACGCATCCAGACACCTGAGCCCAGGCTGCCCAGGCCAGAGCTTGAGGTAGAGGTCCCTGAACCGGAAGGCATTCCTGAAGAAGTCGAGGCCAATGCTTACAGCTGCAAATCAAAGCCAAGGCCGAAGCTAAAGTCAACAATACGGCAGTCAAAGGCGAAGACGAAGAAAGCTCCAGCTCACGCTCACGCCAGGGGCAATAAATTCGAAAGCGGTGATCACGCCGACGATGGAGAATACGATGCAGACATCGAATCGTCGTCATCGGAGCACGCTGGACCAAGTCTATGTCCAAAATCAGACTCAGACTTTGGCCCAGAGGTCGAGGCGGGACAAACCGGCACTGTGAGTACGGAGGCAGAAATCAGCAGCAACAGCATAGAGTTAAACGCGAAGAATTCGTCACTCATGTCAATCTTTTCTTATCTCGAACTGCGTCCATACAAAATTAGAAGAAAGTGAATTAATTAAAGTGTCGATTCGATTAAATCAATTAAACCTAATTGTCCGCTAATCATTCGTCAAGAAGGCCTAAATTAACATAATTAAAGTGAATTTTCCTTATTCGAATCTCCAATGCGCCTGCACGTGGAGCATCAGCATATAAATTAGTGTGATCGTCCTGAGTTGTCAGTCAATTTGTGTCCAGCTTCTAGCACCAGCATGGCTCCAGGCTACACCGTCGACGGCGTGACTGTTTTCTACGCAGGTGATCCACATTCGCCCCTCAAATCCGCGACGGGCAAGCCCGTTCGCATCGACGACATCCGAAAGACCTATAACAAGAACAACCCTTACGAGGACCCCGACTTCCCTGCTGCATCGAGCTCGATCGGCGCTGTCGGAGGCGACTGGGCGGCGAGTACGGGCAAGGCAGCCAAGTCGTACACATGGCTGCGCCCAGCCGACCTCTGCAAGGCTACGGGGATCAAGAAGCCCGCGTTTGCAGTGGCGCAGGACAAACTCGCAAGTACGGAGTTATGTTCGGAGTACGATTTAAAGCAGGGAGGGCTGGGTGATTGCTGGTACCTCGCCGCGCTGGCGGCGCTGACTAAACGCCCCGACCAGCTGGCATTCGTCGTACCGGCTGATAATTACCACGGATTTGACGAAGGGAAATACTGCGGCGCCTTCCACTTTCGGTTCTACAGCCTGTACCAATGCAAGTGGGTCGACATCGTTGTCGACGACCGTCTCCCCGCCGTCTCGAAGAAGGGCGTCATGACCCCGGCCTTTACGAAGATTACAAGCATCGAAAAGGCGACGGTCGCCGAATTCTGGCCGGCGCTCATCGAAAAGGCGTATGCAAAGTAAGTGTGTGTTTAAAGCTGTTAGCTGTGACATCCCGCCGCGCCGTGAAACTTTGAGTTTATCCTTGTCTGTCCTTCAGATTCATCGGGAGCTACGCCAAAATCGAGGGCGGGTTCACGAGCCAGGCGCTGGAGGACTTTACAAATGGTTTCTCGGAGATTGTCGACCTCGTTCAGCCGATGGAGGCGTACACGAAGCTGCAGGGGCTCAGGTCGGTGACGAAGTACGAGCTTTTCAAAGAGAAGATCGTCAGACTTCAGAAATATCACAACTTTTGTGGGCTCGACACGTTTGATTTGGAAGGAGCGCAGCGGAATGGCGTGCTGGACGTAAGCAAGGAAAAGTCAAAGATTTGAGCGCTTGCGCTTTTTTTAGTTTGTACTTGTGGTTTCTGCTTTTGCAGGGTTATTCTGACTACAAGGACAAGGTCGGGGCGGACGGGAAGACGATCCACAAGCTGATGGGCTACAAGTACAACCAGGCGAAGGACACGATCGAGAAGGACCCGACCACCACGGGGAAGGGACTCTGTCAGGCTCATGCGTACACGATTCTGAGCGCGGAAGAGTTCAAGACGAAGGGCGACGGGAAAGGGACCCGTTTCTTGCTCAAAGTGAAGAACCCCCATGCGACCCACGAATGGGGTGGCGCCTACAGCGATGGCGACGACAAATCATGGAGCAAGCTTACAAAAGACGGGCGGTCCAAGGCGGAAGGAGGCAAGGGGCGTCCGTCGAAGGACATGGACGAGGGCATTTTCTGGATCGACCTGCACGACGCGCTGAAGTACTTCAGCAACTTCGAGGCGTGCGTCTTCGGGCTGCAGGACGGCACCAAATTCGTGTACGTGCAAAGCGAGTGGCCGGCGGCGCTGCAGACGCGCGCCACAAAATTTTCCAAGAGCGACCTGCACCACTTTACCGCCTACAAATTCGAGGTCAAGCGGGAGCTGTTGAACATCGACGTCCCGTCCGAGGACGGGGGCCGGTGCCTGGCGGCGTGGACGATCGTCATGGCCGGCTACTATTCGGGCATGGAGCCGGAGCTCCGCTTTAGCTACTACATGTATCAAGTCACAGACGCCGATCTGGCCAGACCGCTGGTGGAGCTTTACAGGAAGAAGCCGTTTGACGTTGGTTCGGGCAACATCGGGCGGGAGGAGGGCAAGTGGGGCGTGCTGGAGCCGGGGAAGTACCTCATTGTGCCCTTCATCAAGACGGCGCCCAGCGCGGTCAAGTCGATCCCGAAGGAGTTCCTCGGGAAACCGATCCCGTACACGCTGCGACTCTTCACGGAGAATGTGACAACGCTGGAGTAAGCGATTAACGATAATTTCGATGTCAACGTCGATTACTAACCAAGATTAATTATTAACTGCAGCTAATTTGTACTTTGACTGAATTTCAGACCGATTCCACCACCGAAAGGTTGAACTATTGAACCTACCCGCTTTTTGAGCATGTTCATTTAATTCCTGTGTTGGCGTTGGCGTGTTCGGAGATGCTGACATGCTTTCTTAAATTCGTGTGCTTAAAAATATATCTGTTCATTGAATTAATCGCGATGAGGTCTGATTGCTGTCAATTCTTTGGTATTGAAAGAAATCGCTTGGCATTGAACCAAAATGTGAATCTCGCCGCTGCTGATCACTGATTAGGACTACGTACGTATTTTCAACATACATAAATCAACCGCAGACTGAAATGACGCCATTCACAAGAAGATAACCTCACCACGAATCGACTCGAGATTCCACGCGATGCGCTGCTTCGTCCACTTGCTTTCGTAACACGACTGGGTCTCCCCGACTGAGTCTCCCGGCGACTCTGTCCCCAGCTGTCAATATAGTCAGTCAACCGTCGCCAATTCACACTGGCGTCGACAGTGCAGGTCAACTAACAGGCAGGTCCCCGTTTCGGATCTGGGGTAGGAGAGCAGATACTGATAGACGGCTGCCTTGATCGTGCTCGTACAGCCAAATGCTGATGGTGGGTGTTTGGGGCATTTACGTGTGAAAAGTGCATATTTTGTATACTAAAATCCTTCCTATGTGAAACTGTCCGAGGTCCGAACTAGGGGGACTTCCCGTTGGTGGACATGCACTGCCGACGGCAATGTGAATTGGCGACGGTTCACTGACTCGATTGACAACTTGGGAGACTCAGTCGCGGGAGACTCACAAGGAAACGGCGCCAAGTGCGGGTCGCGCAACCACATGAAACATATTCCATGTTGTAGTACATGGTCTAAGAGGGGTCTGTGCAAATTTTTAGAACTGGGAAATGTTACGCTGATTTTTTACCCTCTCCTTGGCGTTACTTCCATATAGCGCAGTGCTCTGAGATAGTGTGTGACAAGTGCATTTTTGACTACATTTTTCCTTCGTATTTCATTCAGATTCAACTAGTTAATGAATAATAAATTTTTAGGAGCAAGTTAAGTGCCCTATTGATAAAATTGGGGTTGTTTATGCCGTCACAAAGCTTGTTTCTTCAAGAAAAAGTGCGCTCCAAGTGAACTTTGAACGGGCGTGAAAAATCAGGGTAACATTTCTCAGTCCTAAAAATTTGCACAGACCCCTCTTAGACCATGTACTACAACATGGAATATGTTTCATGTGGTTGCGCGACCCCCACTTGGCGCCGTTTCCTTGTCAGTCGGGGAGAGTTAGTCATGAAATCACTTGCTTTGGGTCTCAATTCATTCGCAGAAACGCAGAAGAGCACAGAACACAAGCTGCTTGACAATCATGGCGACTGATACGGCGACGAACACTCCGAAAATCTACTTGGCGGGCGAGGCCGACTCTCCGCTCCCCTCCGTCACAGGGCGACCAGTGGACATCGTTGAAATCCGGAGCACGCACAACCGCAGCAATTTGTATGAAGACCCCGACTTTCCCGCAACGGCGGAGTCGATCGGCGCGGTCGGCGGCGACGAGGCTGGGGCAAAGGCAGGAGCAGGCGAAGAATATTCGTGGCTTCGCCCGCATGCGATCGCGGCTGCGCTCGGGGCAGATCGCCCTCATTTCGCAGTGGTTCAGGACGAGTCGGAGAGCACGAAGCTCTTCTCCGAGTACGATTTGGCGCAGGGCGCGCTCGGAGACTGCTGGTACATCGCTGCGCTGCAGTCACTCACGGAAAATGAGGAGAGGCTTCGGTTCGTCATCCCGGAAGACAACATAACGGCGTTCGACGAAGGGGGCTACTGCGGCGCCTTCCACTTTCGGTTCTTCAGCCTGCTGGACGACAAGTGGGTCGACGTCGTTGTCGACGATCGGCTTCCGGTGCAGCCGTGGAACGACAGCTGGCGGCTGGCCTTCGCGAAAGCGAGCCCGAAATGGTCGCATGTGAAAGTGGCTGAATTCTGGGGGCCGTTGATCGAAAAGGCGTACGCGAAGTAAGCGAGCACTTTCAAATCTGCTTCGAACTTGGTGCCTTGCTAAATTCTCGTCACAATTGAAGGTTTATCGGGAGCTACGCCAAGATTGAAGCGGGCTATAGCAGCCACGCCATAGAAAACTTTACAAATGGCTTCTCGGAGATTATCGACTTTACGAATACCGACACGATCTACCGACTCACGTCACAGCGCTCTCTTTCGCTCCACGACATCATGAAGAGGAGGATCCGCAACTTTATAAAGAAGGGCACGTTCATGGGGATTGGGAGCGACGACAAGATGACGGCGTACAAGAGCGGGAATCTCGAGGGGTACTCCGAGTACGTCGACACAGTCGCCGACGACGGGACGCTCCGGCACAGCGTGTACGGCTATAAGTACGATGCGGGGACGAACAGCATCGTCATAGACCCGAGCACCACGGGGTTGGGGCTTGTTTGCCCCCACGCGTACACGATTATGGACGCCCGCGAAATTCGAATGAAGAAAGCCGGCGCGGACGCCGACTCGGTCTTTCTACTGAAGCTGCGCAACCCACACGCGACCCACGAGTGGCTTGGCGCGTACGGCGAGAACGACGACGAAAGCTGGGGCCGGCTGGAGGTCGACCTTCGCGTACGGCGCGAAGACTCGGGCGCCACCTCGCGGGTGGTCGACGACGGAATTTTCTGGATGTCGCTGCAGGACGCGCTGAAATACTTCCGGGACCTTGAAATTTGTGCGTACGGGGCGGGAGGGGCGCAGGCGCAGTACGCGCACGTACGCGGAGAATGGCCCGCCTTCCACCAGCGGGTGCCCATCAGCCTGGATCTGACCGTCAGTCTGCAGTACTGCACTGCGTACAAGTTTGAGATTCGACCCGACGAGCAGCAGCTGCAGGCCTCAAGGCAGAGCTTCAACGTCCCGCAAGAGTTCAAGGGCAAATGCATGGTGGCGATCACGGTCGTGCTGGGCGGGTACTACTCGGGCATCAACCCGCTGCCCCTCTTCAACTACGTGCTTTATAAGGTGACTGAGAAGGATCTTGGCAGGCCGCTCCAGGACGTTTACGGCTCCGCCGACATTGCGGACGCGGGACCGTTCAACGTTGGCCGCGAAGCGAGTCGCTGGACATTCCTGGACCCAGGAATCTACATCATCGTGCCGTACCTGGTCACGGAACCCGATGAGCAAGGAAATATTCCGCTGCCCGCAGAAATGATTGGGCGACCAGTGCAGTACGCGATTCGGCTCTTCACGGAGAACGAGACGAAGCTCGAGTAAGTTCGCATGCATAAAATTAACGTTCCTGCAAGAAAAAGGGCACGTGGGTTTAATTTGCTCGTTTTACATTTGCAGGCCGATCCCAGGAGTCAACTACGAAGAATAACAATAAATCACAAACGAGAGTGGTTTAGCAAAGAATTAAATCTTGTTCGCAAGGAATTCGTACAATCGCAATCTTCGAATTCATTCTCTCGGAAAAAGTTGCACTCACGTCCACCCCTTCGTAACGGAATTAATTGGGCTTTTTGGCTTATAATTTCATTATACATTTTAGCGAATGGCGATGTCCACACAATTTTTGTAGTACTGATCGGATCCCTCTCCAAGCCAGCTCTACTGCAGCACACAACGCGAGCAGGTCAGGCCAGCTGGGAACTGGGGAGTCCCGCCAATGTTTCCGTTGCGCCCGTGCACGCTGTGGCGCAAAGCCCCATCGCCGTAGCGGAGCGGTTGCGCATCGAAGTAGTCTTCCGACTCCTCCCCCGCCTGCCTTTCTGCGTACCGACATGACCTCCCAGCCAAGTTAGTATGGTAATACCAGTTTAAATGGGATTTAGGTTGGAAACTGAAAGTTATGATATGCGTAAAAAAGTACAAGCCTAACCTAACCTACACTATCAGGGTGGAAAGGAATTTGGAGTTCAAAGATTTGTACAAAAAAAAATTGAAATTCTGATTGGCCCGTTCCATTGAGCCGAGTGGCAGTGGCTTGACACGGAGTCATTGCCGGCCATCGAAATGTTGACCAACCAGAAACCCAGGAACTCAACTCATGAGTCATGGCTTGGGCAAAATGCGAATGCCCGAGGATACATCTTGCCCATGCATGCGGCGGAGCCAGGAATTCATTCATTTTGAGTGTATTTGATTAGATTCGAATACGTACGACATCTGAGACATGAATCATAAATACAGGATCACGAATAATTTCACGATCCGCCAAGTGAATGTGAATTACAATTGTGAACTTCAAATCTGCAGACCAGACCGCACCATAAGGAACAAGATCAATGGAAATGGACTAATGAGGACACTGACCTTGAGCAGCTGTGACCTGGGAACGCCATTTTTAATAGAAATTCATAAAGACCGATTGTTATGATTGTGGTGGCAATGCATTCATTCTTTCATTCCACATGCACAAATTCTGTAGTTTTGAGTTTCGCTTCTGAATGCATCTTGTCTGCCTTGCGAATGCGAGAATGGGATTATGCAGCCCATCGTCACTTGCAATGTCGAAGGAAGCAAAAAGTGACTCTGGTGTGGCGTGGCCAGCAGCGTGGTGTAAAGATCAACAGTGATTTCGGTACGAGTTTGCATTGCATTGTGTGGACGGCATACTCTTCAGTGTTTTTACAACTTGTAATTTGCAATTTCAATTTGCGTACATGGCATTCATGAGATTCGGTAGTTTGGTTTTCATAAGAGCAAAGCAATTTATTGCAAAAATTTGACACGTAGCAGGGGCTCAGGAAACATCTTTCAATTCTCTGAGTTCCTTTCTGCGCATTTCAAAAGTTTCGTGGACAAGCTTCAGCACACGTTGAAATTGGGGATTGTCCTCTTTCTGGAGCTGCGCAAACTTCTTATCAAAATCTATTCCCCGTTTAATCTGGACAATTGGAAATTGGCGTGGAAATTTTAAAATTCAATTCAAGAGTGACTTGTGACTCACATCAAACGTCTCTTCTGGCAGGAGAGAAGGTCCAAATTCCGTACTTAGGTGCGTCAGGATTTCAGTAAATGACGGTCGCGCATGCTCGGAATTTTGGGGGTTGAATATTTTGGCGAATAAACTTTTGATTGCTGACGGAGTACAATCCAGTATGAGATTTGGATTGCAGTCGTACGGATTTCGACCTTCACGAATGCACTTCTTCACTTCCTGAAGGAGAAAGGTGCTGAGAAATTAGACAAATTCAGGTTTTTGGCTCAAGCTTACCTCGACCATCTTTTCATTTCCATACGGTTTCTGAGCCGCCAAACTCCAAACTTGCTGGAGGACAACGCCAAATGACCAGACATCCGTGCCCTTTGACGCCCTTCCTTTCGGGGGCAATGCCTCCTTCGCGGAAAAGTAAAAGGAGTAGTAATGATTTTGTTCAATTTCATTCTCCAGCCATCCATCCCCGTCCATGCTTCCGTTTGGATTCGGATTCAGGAATTTGCTGATTCCAAAATCACCGACTTTTGCGCTATTGTTATTGTTCATGAAAATGTTGTCTGGCTTCAGGTCACGATGCAGACAATTCTGACTGTGCAGATACTCCATGCCACGAACAATGTCGGTGCTGACTCGGACCAAATGCCGCACCATGACTTCGGTCACTGCCTGGAATACAGTTGGTCAATTTTGAGCTTAAATTCTCATTTTTCTTGTGTGATTTTAATTTGAAAAGCCTGACCAAATTCTTGTGCCAATGATCATAGCACTTTCGGAGATGCTGCGTCAAATTCCCATTCTCGAGGTACTCGAGCAGCAGGCGAGGCACGTCTGTCTCCTCAACCTGCACGTAGCCCCAAACGTTGACAATATTTGGGTGGCTCAGCTTGGAAATTGTGGTCAACTCAGCCTGCGCAAGCTCGATACAACCCTTTCCGACGCTTCCCGGCAGGAATGTTTTCATTGCGGCGACATGGAACATCGCAACAAAACATCGCGTAACGTGGCCAAAACTTCCTTTGCCAAGCAAATCCTTCTCTGTGAACTTCAATTCTTCCGGTGAAATGTGCGGTAGCAGATTTGTGCCCTCACTTTTCTGCGAAATTTCAAATTTAAACGTTTGCACACTTTGACCAGCAAACCACGTCATACTGACGATTTTACCTTCAACAGCCTCAATAGCTTTAAAAGTGTACTTTTGTCACGGTACACGGTTATAAATTTTGGCAGCATCGGTTTCTCAATTGATTGAAAAATCCACTCCTTCACCGTTTCATTTCTCACGTCATTCTCTGTAGGACAGCGAATTGAAATTAATTTTAATTTTTGTGAATGAACTGCTTCAAGGAAGCAAATTGAAGAATATTTCGTGACGGATTTACCAACAACTGCATCTTCGTACTTCTGCCTCAACCCCAAATGATCCAGAATATTGAGAAAACACGCATGTTTAAGCAAAGATCTCTCGTCTTGGAAACCAGCCTGGCTCTAAGCACCAAGTCGGTAAAAAGATGAAACTTTGCCCGTTTATCAAATTCCAAAATCGTTAGCGCATTACCTTACATTTCTTCGAATCTCGTCGAAAGCCTTGAAAATAGCATCGAAATCTCCACCCTCTTTAAAAATATCCAGATTCGTGTCTTCCGAATTCGGTTCCTGGTCACATACGCGGTGAAACAAGTCGTTGGTGAAAGGTTTTACTGAAACGAGCCAAATCATAATTCTCGAATTGCAAATCAGGATTGATTGCTGAATTACCCAAAATTTGATCAAAATATTTCTCCCTCAAACCGAGACGGTTCAAAAGGCCCAGGATGGCCGAACATTCCAATCCTGCATTCTGCATCTGAAATTTTAAATTAAAACCCAAATTTCAGTTAAAAACGAGGAGCCAATTTCCTCCGGTGCGCTGCCCGACTTGCCTTTTGTTTCAAAATCTTCGTCGCCAAATAATTCGCGTCCTCTTCGTTCAGAAACGGAGCCACGGTCAGCAAATGTGATTTCTCTTCTTCAACAGTCCTCAATTTGGCGTTAAATATTGAGTACGATTTGTGCTTATCAATTTTCGCAGTAATCACGCTCTCAGCGTACCTGTCCACCATGTTTGGGTCACAGGAGGCGAGAAAACCTAGGAATATTTCGTATGGCAGTCGCCGGAGCCATTCGGCTCGATTTTGGACGAATTTGCCAGTTTTCTGTAGAATCGGGCCATTTATTTGATGAGTTTTTGAGTAAAAAATTTGTAAGATAAACCGTAACCTTGAAATTCTCCAATGCACCCGCGACATCGTACAGGTCGTCCAGATTCTCCTTTAAAAATGGGGCGGCATGGCCGATTCGTCCATGATTTTGGACAAGGTGCTGGAATTGTTCTTCGGTCAACTTGTACTCTGCTCAAAAGGATTATTGAATATAAAATTAGCAGCACCAACCGCCAATTGGCCAATTGTCCGAATTTTCGAATTATGTGGGTAAACTTACTTAATATGTCATTGTAATATTTCTCCTTCAAATCGAGTCCGTCAAACAGAGCGAGCATACTTGCGCATTCTGATTCTGACGCTGAATCGGTGACGGCGCTGGGGCCAACGATGGCAAGAACAGAGGTTGCTGGATCCATTGGCATTGTGGTGCTATCAATGGAAAAACACAGTTTCGGGTGCCGAGCGAAGAGAAAAACGCGTGCACATCGGACGATGAGTGTAATATGTTCAACTTGATTTGGAAATGAATCAGTTCAGTGCAATGAATCAGCGCGGAATGTGAACCAAGTTGTTGGCCTTCAGTTTTATTTTCATTTTACATGCTTATATTCACAGTTGCTATAAAATTATACAGAAATGAGGTTATTTGCACAGAGCATCGTACGATTACTTTCCATGCACGGTGACATCATTCACAAAAACATCTTTATACTTTACACCATTCCAATGGCAATATACCATGTACCAGAGCGGGTAGATGCAGAGTGCCAAAGTGCGGTGACTAATCTGTGACTAAACTGTATGATGACAAGACAGAAGCGTTTTGTGTTTGCCCAAGACGAACCGATCTCAGTCAAAATCAGTTGTCTTTCAGAGTTTACAGCAACCACACTACATTTAAGCACAGTTAAACTGAATAAGGCTGCAGAAACTGTCAACTGTGGCAAATGGCGACCGATTCAAGTGCGCCGTTGAAAATCACCAAGCTCTTGGCTTTGATAAACATCCAAGATACAGAAACAGGCGATCAAGGTAAAGTCATTCGCATGCATGTAAATTGCGAATCATAGAAATTTTCTGCACAGATTTGATGAGTATGGACGACCAGACATTTGATGAGTTCGTACGCGACCCGACTTCGTTGGTACTCAACTCGGAATGGCATAAGGAACAAATTGAGGATGCGTTCAAATTCCTTCACCAAGTTGCTAGTGCTGGTGTAAAATTACCAGTGGCAGCGACTCCAATTCCACAAGAAGTTACGGCTGTGTCTGCTCCCAAACGAAAGTATATTGTTGCAGTGTTCAAGTGGCCACTCAACATTCCATTGGGTGTGTGCACAAATTCGCACTAGAAATGCAAATTAACTTGACTGATTTCCGCTTTCATTTTAGTGCATTCGGTCGGCAAATCCTTGAGCCGTGTCACAGCAGGTAAAATTCCGAAGTCTTTTTACCATGCCGGAATCGTCGTTTACAACACTTTGCACCATTTTGGGCCAGCCGGCCTGCAGCAGCTTTTGGAAATGGTACGCAGCACAGGCGCGACCTTCAAAATACCAAAATGATTTAATGTTCCCTAATTTGTAGCCTGCCGATTGGGTCACAATATCGGAATTTGGTCTGCAGACCACAGAGCGGACGCGGAACGAATTTGACCACTGGTTGCATGCTGCGAGTGAGCGCTTCAAGTACGTGGCTTGTCACTCGTGATTTCCCGACCAGTCTGCTAAGTGGCTACTTATTTTGTATTTAAATATGTGTCAGGGCTGCCAACTACCATTTTGCAACATTGAATTGCATTTCGTTCACGCAAGAGCTTGCAGAGTTTCTTGGCGTCCAGGTGGATTCGGACATTCTGTATTTGCAAAATTGGCTGAGGGTCGAGTAAGAAATTCCGTTAATTTTGGTTTAAATTCAAACCCCACAAGCAATTTGAGTTAAGAAATGCGGATGTGTTGCAGGCACATAAGAATTGAAGAAATGGAAGACGGCACTTTGAGGGAGGAGGCGACACTAAGAATGAACGCGTTTCTGAAGGCTTTAACCGAAAATCCCGTCATCGCTGCCCTGGAAGGTTCAGGCGTGCGACTGAAACGCAGCAGTGCGTCACTGCACTATACGAAGGAGGGCGTCAAAGCCTCGGTTGCAAACTTGTTTCAAGTTGAAGCGGAAATGGAGAGTCTGTTCACGTTATCAAATACCGGTGGATTGTACGATAAGACGATCGGAGCTCTGCTGCCTTGAAGTGGACCAGCAAGAATTTCGTGATTGGTTTGAGTAATTGCAACGGGAATCGTGGTTAATTTGGAAATAAAATCCACGGCGAAAGTCTGCACATTCGCCTGTCTGTTAAGAAGGATGCCCGTCTCGGTTAACGATGAGTGGGGTCTTTATTCTTTGAGGTCATTGTCCTTTTTAGGGTGAGCAGACGGTTTTATGATCTTTTATGAATTGTTATTATGGTGTAATACATTTTGAACTATTCCAAGAAGCGCTGCTTGCGAAATTTGCAATTACCTTGAGTAGAACCAGACAATGGTTCCTTCATTCATTCCACTTCACCTTGAACTCAAACTCGAGCATTTCGCGAATTTGTAATTCAACCATTTCATTTACATTTTACACTTGTTGCTTGTTGCACCAGGAATCTTGAGCAACATGCTGCCGTTGCCGTTCACGCCCTTCAAAGCAATCGCCCTGCTACTGCCAGCCCTTGCCCTGACTCTGTTGGCCTCCTGGGTGGCCGATGGCAAGGAAATCACGGCCACACTCGCCCAGCCCGGGGAATTCCCATTTGCGGTACAGCTTCACGTTTCCTGGTACAATTGATCAGTGACACCGGGGCAAAAACACCAGTTCCACGAATGTTCCCATGTGCCGGGGCGATCGTGAGCCCAAACCTGCTCATTGCTCCGACTCATTGCGCGTTTGACCTGCCGGACACAGTCGACCTAGGTGATGGCAAGGACACCGTGATCAAGGTGATTGCCGGGGAATCCTTCTGGGGTCTTGAGGGACCTGCCACGAGCACAAGAATGCGGCACGAGAGTGTACAGGGCCGAATGGCTGTTGCTATGGCAACAACGATGGATGAGTGTACCTTCAATTGGGCCATCTTTTTCAATCAAGAAGCTTATTAATAGTGAAATGGAAGAAGAAAACCGTGAATTTGAAACGAAAAAGTCATGTTTTTATATTGTTTCAGGTTTCTAGAACCGTTTGACGTTAGAATTAAGCCTAAACCGCATTTTTAATCTCATCTCAATTACTATTTAATTTGCGGAAAAGTCCTCGTCAAAAAGTTTGGTTTTCGATTCATTATCGACACAAGAATTTGGAAGAAGAATATCATAGAATTCAATTAATAACGCTAATTAAGCTCAAATATTGCTCTGACAAAGAAGTCTCAACAATCTCAAGCTCGAATTTATTGAATCTACGAATTAATGTACTACGTAATGCATCAGTCACAATTTTGAGAATTGTCCCGTCTTAGCCATTGACCAAGCCTTTATGAAGGTGAAAGTTCTCATTCATTTCTTTCCACCAGAACGACCGAAAGAGCATGCAGTTTTCTGTCACTCTTCCAGGGGCTGAGGAACCGGGTGCTTCAGAAGTAGCACCAGATGAAGTAGAAGAAACCACCTGAAAGGCGGCGACATCCCTATCTGTACTATCCGGTGTAGAACCTTCGCCATCTATAAATAACGGCGTCAAACACTGGCATCATGTGCGCATCTACAGTGCGTCCGTAAAGTTAGTAGACTGATCTGTCCACCGGGCGACACAAATGCCGTCCGCTCCGCCATCCGCAAAGAAGTGGAGCTGGCGACTATTCAGGAAGACTACCGCGTTCCAGACAGTACCGTCGACCCAGGTGTCATGTACACGTTCAACTTCCCGTTTACCATCCTATCTTTAATCAGCGGATACTCGCAGTACCGCCTGAAGCTCTACCAGAATTATGTGCACGAGATTGTCTCGTTCTGCCAGTTAACATCAACTAAATTCTAGATTCTTACTCGCCGCGGCACGGCGGTTGAATTGTAAAAGAATTGAGTGAAGAATCAATAAATTGAAATTATTAAGCACACCTTTTCGAAATACTTGTGTCCTTACTCTGATTGGCCACGTTCTCAACACGGTAAACTTCAGTTCAAATTGCAGAGTTCATGCTTTCGATTTCGCTTTCGCTCAGAACCTTAATAAAATCATTCTCGCCAGACAAGTCAGTTAAGTGAGTGAAATCTTTTCGAAGGTGTCCTGTTTCTGAATTCTTAAACATTCTCACTCTGATTGTAAGATAAGAATTCGAAATTCGATAAGGACAAGAGTAGGAGTGTGACCTTCGAGACTTTTAAAATTATATCGAAGAGTCACAAATAAATGTGAATTTGATTTCTGTATACTGTGCTATAATTTCTTTATTCAATTCGAATACACAATACGCAACGACAGAAAATCAATCAACGGAGCCACGCGAATTATGAATCAAGTTTTGGGAAGAATAGTTTACTGGATTTTAACGTCGACGCAGTTCTTGTAGTATTGGTCGGAGCCCTCACCGAACCAGTTCCATTGGAGGACACAACGCTCGCAGGTGACACCGGCAGGGAGCTGGAGGCTGAACCAGCCTGAGGAGGAGTCCTTTCTCGAAGAGCCGTCAGAGAAGCGGAGAGGGTAAGCGTCGAAGCAGTCCTCCGACTCCTCACCAGTCACGCTGTATGGGCACAGCTTGAAGTCGAACCAGCCCGCGTGTCCAGCGGCGATTGTGATCTCGACTTGGACGACCTGCAAGAAGAAAATCCAATTAAATCTGTGCCAATCGCAAATCAATGCTGCAATAATTGAAAGGAGCGCCAAACATGTGTGCCGCCACTCACCGATCCTTGTTGCCAGTTGGCCACGATGATTCCACGCTCAAATTCTCCTCCGATTTCGTGCTTGCGCGGGCGGGGTTCCAGCACACTGTCGCCGCAGAGTCCGCAGGCTCCGATGTAAGGGACGGTCACGCCACGGCCACCGCAGAAGTTTTCATGGTCGTCGGGCTGGCGTCCAGGGTTCGCCCAGTCGTACTCAGAGTGGCGCCAGAGGGAACCACGCTGTGGGGGGTTGGAGACGCGCGCGTGGCCAGCGACCAGGGCGACGCCCACGGCGAGGAAGAGAGCTGCGAGGGCGAGCTTCATTCTTGTGTACGTGTTGTCTGTTCGTTCTCCTTGAATTCGTAATGACAGAGTCCGCAAGCTGAGACAATGCAGTGCTTTTATAAACTGTTGAAGCCGTAGATTTAGATTTAACGTTCGAGTGCCGAGTGATCGAACCGAGTCGAGTGTCAACACGAATCTGGTTGTCGTTCGTTGTTCGCTGGAATTTCGAGCTACTCGTCTCATCACGCAGCACG
Source organism: Mesaphorura yosii (assembly GCA_009869945.1). NCBI lineage: Eukaryota > Metazoa > Arthropoda > Collembola > Poduromorpha > Tullbergiidae > Mesaphorura > Mesaphorura yosii. Next base: position 25,464 of record WIXG01000587.1, read on the forward strand.
TCGGTCGGGAGCAGGTGCTGACCACGCCAACATCAATCAGTGTCAAGTCCCGAGTTAATTACTGAAGGTGTCAAGTGCACGGGCGACAATTTCGTTTCCGTACCGTGCGCAAAAGTCGTTAATCTCGTGCGTGTGCGTGCGGGTTATGTGCAAAATTGTGCCGGAAATTCCGAGGAAGAAAAACCATGACCATGCCTCATGAATCTCAAAGTATTTCCAGAAGGTCAAGCGGCCACATTCTTAGCGTAGGCCTGTTTTTACTCCCATTTCCCTAAAAAAAAAGTTTCCATAAAATGTTGACCTTCTTCAAGCAAAATGCAAATTCGCAGAGAAAATTCTTGGAATTCATTCAATTTATAGCGAAATCGGAAATTCGAGATGCAGACATCTTTGACTCAATGATAATGATGTACGTGAAAGATTTGACAAACTTGAATAATGCGTAATCAATGATTTTATTCATGGTTGATTATGTTTTGATTATACTGATTGACACAAGACAATTAATTTTAATCTGGGATCGACTTCCACACTACATTGCTTAAGACTTTCTTTTTTTTTTTTTTAGCTTAGACGACATTGACGGGGAGAACCAGGCAAATCTCGTGCTCAAAGTTCTGGTAGAGCTTCAGGCGGAACTGCGAGTAGCCTGTGATTCCCGATGGGACGGTGAACGGGAAGGAGAAAGTGTAAAGGACACCCACTTCGACGGTGCTGTCTGGGATGCGGTAGTCCTCTTGAATAGTCTCGAGTTCCATTTCCTTGCGGAGGGCCGAGCGGACAGTCAGATCCCAATGGAAGTATTTTGGACGAAAATCGATGGCGAGGTTGACCTGCTGGCCGCGGGTCAGCGTGCACGGAGCGGAGTCGCAGCCGTCGAGGCGGACGTCGATGAAAGTGGCGGCACCAGCGCCTAAAACGCAAGCAACACAGCAAGGATAAAGCAATAAATTAATCCTTGCTTTGTTCAGACAATTAGTGAATTAACTTACCGCAGTCCCGAATTCCTGACACGCCTTGGGGAGAAGCATCCTTGGGTTGGTTCTCCGACTTCGCGATGGAGATGCCGGTTGCGTGGGCCGCCGCGACGGCGCATGCGAGGATGACGAGCGCGAACTTCATGTTTCTTGCCTTTTGAATTTGTGTTCCACAAAACTACTTTCAAATGACTAAAAGCGGAGGGCCCGACGCGTAGTTAATTTATAACAGTATTGAGTGTGAAATTGTCAATGCTTGTTAACAGAATTACTAATCCACTCAAATGTGTCGTGCGTCCACTCAATCACTACCGTGATAATCAGTGATTCGTGCCCGATTTCAAGACTTTCGAGTGGTTGTCCACGTGAAAGCATTCCAAAAGCCATTCACACGGATCGATCGTGAAAGAATTTCTAGTCACCAGTCGGATGAGCCACGGACAGTGATTGATCGTAATTCGTGTCGGGCGCATGACGATTGGCGATGACGATGACGGTGACAACAGCCTCACTGACCAGACCAACTGCGACTGCCTTTATAAGATCCTTCCAGCCTGCATTTCCCAGCAGTATTCTGTTAAGTTTTATGCTGTACTCTAGTCACTAGTCACAGTTGACAAAATGGTAAAACTCGCACTTATCGCCGCCTTCGTGTTGGCCGCCGTAGCATGTGTCGCTGGTCACGGCCGAATTGTTGACCCACCCCAACGTGGATCCCTCTGGCGCCTGCCTGAGTATGCATGGGCTAACCCAGGACATCAGGCTGATGATCAGGAGCTTTTCTGTGGTGGAACTTCGGTAAGAGAACGTGAAAGGAAGGAATTTGCATAACAATTAATTAACTAGCCGACGCGTCTATTGCACATTACTAATTACAGGTGACTGACCCCTTCGTCGGCGCTTGCGGTCTGTGCGGAGACAGCATTCTTGACCCGAAACCCCGCAAGCACGAAATCGGAGGAGAATATGAGCGTGGAATCATCGTCCGCAACTACCAACAAGGATCGGTGAGCAAATTATAGCAATTCTTAGCAATTAGCATAGTTTTTCTTATTTGGCATTGGCATCTCCAACCTTAACTTTGATCATAGACCATCAACGTCGAAATTTTCCTCGCCGTCGACCATCGTGGCTGGTTCGAGTTCCGACTGTGCGAGTACAGCAGAACTGGGGCCGAGACCGAAGAGTGCTTCAACCAACATCTGCTCAGATTCGATGACGGCACCACCCGCTACGACGCCTGGTCCGGACAGAACGTCAACATGCGTCTTCGCCTTCCCGCTGGAGTCACGTGCGAACGCTGCGTCCTCCAATGGCACTGGTATGGAGAGGGATCCAAGCAGTACTACAGAAACTGCGCCGATATCTCCATCAACTAAATGACCAGCCTCAAAAGACCCACACAATAAAACTAGCCGATCCTTCTAATTTTTCTTTTAAGCTTCCTTCTACTTTATTTCTACTCTTACTTCTTTCTATTGTAAATTTTTCTCTACTCGGGCCATTCTGATTTGAAATAAAATGCTCTTTCGCTTTCATTAACTTGCTGTGCCGAATTCATGCACATTTTGAGATCAAGCTCGTGGGAATTATCAACAGTCTAATCGTGAGGACAGCTTCCACAAATTTGCAAAAGCTGATAGATATTAAGTAATCTTTAAAAGTGGTTTTGTAATATGACATAATGAAAGGACGTCAAAACGTCGTTTTGCCCGAGGTTGTGGGATTCGAGACTATCAAACATCAAGATCTTAACGTTCGATTACCCTATATTTAACTTGCTTGATTGCTTGGATAAACAGCATAACACTTTAATTCATTTAATTCGTTTTTCAGCAGTATTAGTATTATTCTTTAATGGTTAACGATAAAAAGAACTTAGAAACAATTTTGAAATATTATTCTGCTCAATCAGTTACTTTTATTCATCATCTGATGATTTTGGTGTGGGTTTTCTCGATGTCAGTTAGAAAGGTAGGTAAGCTTGGATAAGTTAAAAGTTAGTTTTATTTTGCCAGTTATACAATATTGGTAGGAATCACGAGACACACTTCTTGCACGTAGTTCTGGAACAGAATCATGCGGAACTCGGATGTCCCCGTGAAGCCGGATGGCACGGTGAATGGGAAGTTCATCGTATACAGCTGACCAGGGTTGACAGTGCTGTCGGGGATCTGTCCTTCGGCAATCGTCTGAATGTTCGTCTCCTGGAGGAGGATGGAGCGGATCGTCAGGTCCCAGTGCTGGTCACGAGGGCGGAAGTCGACTTGGAGATTGACCGACTGGCCTCGCGAGAGTTGGCACGGAGCCTGGGAGCAGCCATCCAGACGTACGTCGACGAGCTGACCAACGCCGCAATCGGTGATCCCGTTCAGGGCGAGTGGAGCGACGGCCCGCGCCCGGTTCGGCTTGTATTCCCAGGGAAAGAGGGATGGTCGGGAGAAACTGCCGGCGGCGTTGATGGCAGTGGCGGCCACCACGGCGAGGAAGATTGCGAGTGTGGACTTCATGTTGGAGTTGGACAGGGATTATGTAATGCAGTCAATAATGCTAATAGACAGACGCTAATTTTGGAATTGAGTTAAAACTGCGAACTCGCGCAAGAATTTATACCTCAGCGGGATCAGTGCCAAAACGTCAGAGTCAGATTGCAGTCATTCCACCTGCGTGGTCAGTGCATGCGTGGTTCATGAACTGATCAAGTGATTGTAATTGGTATATGAAATTCCTGCACCTCGATGACAGTGATTGATTAGTAAGCATTGACTATCATTGTCTGAGGTCTGCGACTGCTGGTCGCCTGATCGTGTGTTACTAAAAAACTAAATTTAGTCTGAGTGCATGCTTTCTAGTAATGTAATGTTGAAGTTTTAATCACTTGAATGCCTTTATTTCAGACTTTCGTCGAATTCGAAAGAAATTCCCAGTTCAAGTGCGGGTTTATTCCTTTATTTTCCTGGCATATAGTATCCGTACCCCTTCCAGCGGCTGGGTGGCCTGTTAGTTGTTATCGTCTTCGAATTTGTGCGAATGGCTCTGCCTTCACGGTCAAAAACATTGCTGGCGCGTCTGGCAGCGTCTCCTGCTTCAGTTTCGCCCAGTTCAACGATGGCGATGGGATCCCCCAGGAGCGGCTGTCGCGACAGCAGATACTTCGTCAGCGTGGCCTGTAAAGTAACCTGTAAATAGAAATTTTAAAAAAGGCTAGAAAGCCGTGCGTCGTTGATGAAGTCGGCTCCTGGCCGAGAGCGAAGGCAGCAAGAGCTAATGCGAGTACTACGAAAGTGGGCTTCATTGCAGTGGTTGAGAGTTGACAACGACAGCACAGAGTACAGTTGATCTTCGGCTGTCGACAGCAAGAGCGAAAATACATATTTGTAACTCTTAACTGTCTTTAAACCTTGCAGCACTGCACGTTTGAATTCAGCGAGACGGTCACGAAAAATGCACGCTGTCCACTGGCGTTGAAGGGGCCAAGATTAAAATTTTATTTTAGAGTTTCAGCATGATCACAATTTCAGCAGCACAATCACAGCACAGGCTCGCATAAACCTAGAATTAGGCGAATTAAGCAATTAAAATACTGCGCAAGTCCACGGCTGACAAACCAGGTCAGTAGTGATGACACTTTTATGCTTACAAAATGATATGAATGCGAGTAGTACGAAAAGTAGTGGAATTCCGGTGAAGTTTGCCATGATGGGTCAGAAAAATGCAGAGTCTGTTTCCAGCCGTGAAGGTGTTTACTCAGTAAGGAGATGCAGGCGATTGAAGAAAAGGAATTGTTTTACACTATTCGGCTTTTTCTTTATTAATTTCACGAAGGCAGGCAGCCGAACGCCGGATGCTTGACCAGGATTAAAGTGAACTAGTGAGCCGATTCTGTAGCTTATCTAGGTCAGTTCCCCGACCGTACTTTAAAATGCACGTGCTTTGTCAGCCGAGGTCATTGAGCAGAAAATGGAATATTCTAGACAATTCTAGATGCCAGAAAATTAAAAGACAAGTCGACGTCAGGCGTAAAACGTAGTCATCCAAATTTAGAATACATGCGATGTTTATTCAACAACGGACAGGGGGTGCCTGGGCGTCCGCATAGCCAAAGAAGAAGCCGAAAAATAGGTGTTCAAAGCCCGAAGTTTCTTTGGATTTGCTTGGATTATTGTCATTGCTGCAACATTCTTCTTACCAGAACCAGCCAGAAAAGCGATCGTCAAGGCAAGTACAAGAAAGAACTTCATTTTGCCTTGGAAAGTAGACTTTTGTCTTCGGACTTTCGACGTCCAACGCTTGAGCCTTTTCGGGGCGAAGGAAAGAAGAGAATTGATGAGCGTAGCTAAATTGCTAGTGCTGGTAAAGGTTTTGTTGGCTGAGGTAACCGAACGGCTCGTAGGCTCGCGCTCGTGAACCCGGAAATTCGATGGGAGGACGTTGAGATTCTAAGAAAGGTAGAAGTTCAAACCACTCAATCCCAGTTTGGATTCGATTCCAAGCATTCGTTTCTGTTTTTCAAGTCTTGCATGCATTTTGACGTTCACCAATTGGTATTATTGTCAATTATTGCAAATTGCAAAAAGTAAATACGAATCTAAGGCGGTCCTAATATACAACTGGGCACAATTGGGCACTTTGTAAATTAAATGTCAAACTAATCAATATCAAATTTAAATACACAATGACTTAATTTGGCAATGAATCATCACGCTCTCGCAATAAGACTACATAAAATGACAGAAATTCCATGTACTTCTAGTCAGCTGTTTGAGTCCCTTACCTTTACCAAGAAAGAATTAAAGAACCCACCAAAATATCAAAATGGCCCTCGCCATCATTCAAATCCAGCCCAGCCCCTTATCAGCTGAGAAAGAATCGACGACGCCGCGTGAACCTGAACCTGGACCGGATTTTCCCGCCATTCTCGAGTTGCTGACTCAGTACTTCAGATTTGGGTATTTCCTGCGACTTCTCCCACACAAAATCGAAGCAGCGCCCGACGGCTCCGTAGGCGACGGCCACAGACACGCTTTTCTGATCCGCACAAACGTCTCGCACAAAATCGCGACCGCCGTCTCACATTTCCTCAGCCTCTTCGCTTTCTTGACGTTCTCCCGTAAAGTTGGTGTGGTGTACGCGGCCGATTCGCACCTCAACGCTTTGATAGACGCCCCTGTGACCTATCTCTACAAGGGCGCGTACATTTGGCTGGTATGGAGGAGCTCGGAGGATTTTCTGGGGCTCTTTCAGGAAATCGGGGCAAGAAACCCCCGTCGTGGTGGCGGGCGTGCTGCCCAGGCAAAGGCAAAGGCCGCAGGCGCCGGTCTCTGCGCGCTGTTCCTTTTTCTGCCGATTGTCTGCGTCCTTGGCGGCCATCGTTTGCGGCAAACACAAGAATGGACTCCGGCGAACTTCGTGAGCAGCAACGCGGCCTTCACGCGATTCATGTTGTACTTGAATCCGGTAGAAGAAGCAGAAGACGGTGGTGATGGTGGTTTCGACAGTCTCAAGCCGTGGCCCGACTACGTCTTGGCGGTGGTTCAGCCCCCGATTCAATTCTGTAATCAGTTGATGTCCTTTTACATGGACCTCTGCGTGCAGATGATCGCGTTCACGTACGCATGGCTCTGCGTTGAGTTTGCTGGGAAACTCGAGCGAGCTGACGTCCGAGGCATCGATGGCGTGGACAAGCAACGTTTCATGAAAGGGTACGCCGATCTCCTCGCCATCACCGACCACATAAACGGATTCTGCGGCTTCATATTCGGGGCGTGGCTCGTCGAAGGGTTCTACACGACCATTTTTGTGAGCAGGGTTTTGATGAACGGTTTCCTCGACCAGCTGAGGCACGCTTTCTTCGTGTCGATCATGTTTTCGATCGTGCTTGTGACCGCCTGGGCCACGCACCGCCTCGAGCGTGCCGTGTCAAACTGGATTCGGGCTCGGTCTGAAGAACTCAGCAGCGCTCAGCTGTCGATTCTGCTAAACGACCTGAATAACCACCGAATCAGCCTTTCCGCATTGGGCGTGGTTCCGATCACGTTTGGGTTTCTTGGGACAGCGCTGAGCGTCATCATCACTTACGCGGTGGTTGTTTATCAATTAAAGTAAAGTAGTACAGCTTAGCTTGTGGGAAGAATAAATATTTGCAGTTACGTATATCAATTTCTTAAGCAATTACTACATTATTCACTTCATTATTCATCACCAAATTCTATTTTAATATCCGGACAGCATTATGTCATGGCATCTCTGATCTCTTTGGAATCTGCAATTAAGAAAATTAAATTCGGACTTTAATTTTGCTAAATTGTTCCAAGATATGAAAGCATTCAGTCATTCAGTCGTCCAGCGGTTGCAAGAATGGCCGCCAGCACCATTAAAGTTGAGCCTGATCTATCTGATAAAGAGAATTCATCGCCAAATCTCGATTTCAAGCCGACATCGATGCCCACATGTCCTGCACTCGAATTGTTAATCCAATACTTCAACTTCGGATATTGTCTGCTCTTTCTCCCATACAAACTTGAGAGCGAAGGACACGCGTACGGAATCCACGACAGAATCCCTCCGTCAAAATCTCCTCACGAGTGCGAGCCACAATCACAAACCACCGTCAACTTTCAAATCCGGACGAGCACTCTGCACAAAATCGCAGCTGCTTGCTCACAACTTGTCAGCTTCTATACATTCTTCGCCTACTGCCGGAAGTTTGGCGTCGTGCACTTGCGTAATTCATATATCAACGCCCTCTTCGTTGCAGCCCCCGTCTTTTTCTACAAGGGCGCATTTCTCGTTTCGGTGTGGAATCCTGAGGGAGTGCTGACGACCTTCAGAGAAATTGAGGTCCGCACAAAGAAAAATTGGCTTCACAAAGGGGCCCAAAGAAAGACGAAGGCGGTGGGCGTCGCTCTGTGCTCGGTCCACATTTTCTTGGCCATCGTCACCGCCTTCGGCGGCCATCGCCTGCTGCCACTGTGGGAATGGACGCCAGCCAATTTTGTGAACAGCACTGCGTCCTTCACTCGATTCATGCTTTATCTGAGTCCCCAAACTCCTCCAGCAGTAGCGGGATTAGAGTGGACCGATTACGCCCTTGCAGGAGTCCAGATTCTGCTGCAATTCTGCAAGCAGCTCTCAAAATTATACACCGACCTCTGCCTTCTGCTGGTCGCACTCACGTACACGTGGCTCTGTGCTGATTTCGCACGGAGTGTCGAAGCACACACACAGAGCCGCGTCCTCGAAGGGTATCACGACCTCATCACGATTACGGACCAAATCAATCAATTCGACCGCGGCGTAATTGCTGGCTACTTCCTCGAAACGGTCTACTATGCGATTTACATCAATCAAGTACAGAATCATGATTGGTTGGTCAGGCTGATGTACACGTTCTTCGTGTCAGAGTGGCTTTTTTACCTGTTTGTCGCCGCTTGGGCCACCCACCGCGTGGAGCGGGCGATGCTAGGCTGGATTCGTATGCGTGGAGCAAAAGAAACGCATACGCACACGCAGCACGGGCATGCGTTGGACAGCATTCAGGCGATGACGCTGCTAAACGATATCAACAGCCACCGTCTGAGTCTCACGGTGCTGGGTGTGGTGAATATCACATACGGATTCCTTGGAACAGCGCTCAGCGCCATCGTCACTTATGCGGTGGTAATTTATCAGCTGAAGTAATTTGTAGAAAAACGAGCACTCGTCAAAATTACTTGAATTACTAAATTACCGAATTACGTCGATGTAAATAGAGCCTTTAAATGCTGACTAATTACTGTAATTGCATTCTGCTCATTCTGGAAATTACATTTATGTGCAATTTGTAAAATGAACGTCCGTCAATCAACTACAAAAACATTTTAGCACATTCATTCACCGTTTCTCCCAGAGAGTCATGAACGCGGTTGTAATTTAGAAAAATGACAGCCAGCATCATACAAATTGAGCCGTTAGCTCCCAGCAAGGAATATCCTTGCACAATGCCGGAATCCACATCCACAGCCCGTCCGGCCGCTATCGTCAGCTGTCCAGCCCTCGAGTTGCTGATTCAATATTTCAGATTTGGGTATCATCTCCTCTTTCTCCCTTACAAAATAGAGTTTGCCAAGGTCAAGGAGACATTGAATGACGACAACTTTCAAATTCGAACGAGCGTTCCGCACAAAATTGCAGCCGGGCTCTTACAATTCTTGAGTTTCTACGCGTTCTTCACCTACTCCAGAAAAATCTACACCTATGCGGGGAATCCGTACAGCATAGCATTCTTCGACAGCCTGCCCACTTTACTGTATAAGGGCGCGTTCCTCCACGCGATTTGGAGGAAATAAACAGGAATTCTCGCCGTCTTCCGCCAAGTTGAGAAACGACGAACGACGGAGGCGAAAAATGCGGCCTCCAGAACTAAAATGGGCATGATGGGCATCGCCTTTTGCGTGCTGTACCTTTCGATGGCAACTCTTTGTGCCGTCGGCGGTCATCGTCTGCTAGCCGTTCGCGAATGGACGCTGCCCAACCTTATTAACAGCAGCGCCGCCTTTACGAGGTTCATGCTTTATTTAAACCCTAAACCACGTGCTCGTGCAGTTGAAGCCATATCAGCGTTGGAGTGGTCCGACTACGCATTAGCGGCTGTTCAGTTTGCCGTCCAATTCTACCACCAGCTTGCATCTTTCTACATTGATCTCTGCCTGCACTTGGTCGCATTCACGTACGCGTGGCTCTGCGTTGATTTCGGTCGCAGTGTAGAGCACGCATGCAGTAACAGTAAAGAAAGGCTCTTGCAAGGGAATCCATGACAGCTGCCCCTAGTCAACTGCCCCTACGACAACTGCCCCCTCCCAATTCCCCCCTGTCAACTGGCCCCCGTCATTTGCCCCTAGTCAAC
>WIXG01000588.1:0-35318 GCA_009869945.1 Mesaphorura yosii
ATCCAGGCACGGTCTAGTACAGGACACATGTGCCCAGAGTGCAGCAGGCGCTGTTTGAATTGAGACTTGAATTGGTGGTAAACCAATATTTATATCTCAATTTGTAAAGGTGGTGATGATGAAGAGATGGAAAAGCGCCGACAACTGTATCTGATATATACGCACAACGAACAATAAATTCTCTGTTGAATGGACTTATAAGGAAGCAGAAAGGTTTACGGATACATTTCTCATTACCATTTAGATCTCTTGATTTGGAAATGACAAATTCACCTCAAAACGGGAATACACGCAACTGTCTGCTATTCGGCCTCACAGTGTTTCAATTTTCAGGAAATATTTCCACATCGGTCACGATCACAATGCACTTGCATGTCACCAGTGCATTAGCAGAATTTTAAATTTCACCTAAAAGGAGGAGCGATTTCCAAGCAGAGATGCGTTCCAAAAAATGAATTGCCACAATCAGTTGCATGATTGATTGTTGCGCTTCGGAATATTCGTCATTTGTGTTCTCGTTGAGACCAAAGGCGCGAGGCAAAGCATTCCAAATATTATTCTAAAGTATTCGCTCGTCCAATACCAATGCATTGTTGAGCGTGTACGTGCTCGTGTTTGGAGAGTCTGAGTTAAAGGGAGTCGTTAGCACCACGGGGAGATTTCGTTTTCTTTTGTGATTAGTTCGGAAGTGGTAAAGGAAAGCTGCGAGATGTAATGTGTGATGTAATACGTGTGCCTGTGTTATTCCGAAACGAGCTGGGCGTGAGATTGAGCTCGGATTGAAAGAGCTGAGGTGGGAATGAATGGATGCTGGAAACTGAAAGAGGAAAGCATGCAACGCCTGTCGCCGTTCTCGTGTCTGGAGGCTGAAGAGGAGTTTTATGTACTTTTGCATTGGTGTGAGTTCGATAAGAGCAAAAAGAGGAGAGGAGGAAGGTAGTTCCAAAAATATAATATGCACTCGTGCGTTCCGCATAATGCATGATCCTTTAGAAGATAATCGAATCGCTTGGCGGTGCGGACTTGGAGTAGGAAGTATGAGAGCAAACTTGTTGTCAAAATGGAATGGGAAATGATGCAGGATAAGAAATGTGAATTTCTGTGTAGCTTGCATTTTGCATTCACGGGTTTAGAAAGGCGTGCGAGAGAGGCGCCTAACAAGTGAGATATTTGCATTGTGAAAGCAGTCTCGAGCAAAGAAATAAATTTTCAGCTGCGGAGTGTCGCTAGCATTTTCACTGAGTCTCGGTACGTGTTTCTCGAATCCGTTTTCTCGTAGCTTCGTCTCAGCAGCAGCTCGCAATGCTATCATCCTCCGTGCAGGCTTAAGTATTTCTTTCTGTAGATAATGTACTAGGCTCCTTGCTGGCGCGCTCCAGACTTCCTACTTTGGCATTCGTGTTGTATTTCCTGATACTTTCTCTCTGACTCTTACTTTGCTTCTTTGCCGTTAAGAAGGAAGTGTAACGAAAACTCGTACTTCCTTCTTGTCTCCTGCGTGCTTTTACTTGCCAAAGGACACGTGCACACAGCAATCTTTGCTTTCACTTGATTCTATTTTCCTCTTTCAGAAATTGTGTGTGCTTTATTTGCTCCTCGGCTGCGAGTTCTTACTCTCGCCTCCACCGCAGTACTTCTTTTTGAAAGATACGCCACGAAAAAACGGATCGATTCCCTCTTCACACGGGGACGAAACACGAAAGTACGACACAGGAATTTCCGTCCATACTTTTTTTGAATTCAGAGACTCTAGTAGATATTTCTTCTAGGTTCCAGTCTCTAGCATTTTCAAGTGCCAGCGTAAAATATTGAACATTCCTTCATACGAAGGGATCTAACGCTAATGCTGACACAAGCCACACGGCTAAACACAAAGTGTTAATGAGAGCACGTTAATGAGCTTGCGCAATGCATAAGAATATTTAATGCATACAAATATTAAATTATTCTGTACAACAGCGGCAAATTGTGTCCGAAACTCATACTGCAGCGACGAAGAATGTTGCGAGACCAAACATAGTCGTGGGTGGACAAAAGCGCCGAATTATTTACCATGTTTAAAGCATCTCGTGTTTACTCATTACGAGTGCGCACGCTAAGCCACACTTGTCCTTACGCAGGTAATCTTCAAAGCCCGCTACGGCTCTTGCTTGCGAGTACGAGTGCGGGACTTCCGTGCATGGCACTGCATTAAGTGTATCATGACAAGTGATGTTAATGATAAATGAGCTGGCAGACGAAGAGAGATTGTTGGCTATTTTCTAGTTATAATTTGGTGCTGTGTGGGCTCAGCCTTGCTCTCGGTTGACTGTCTACCTGATGCGCCTGGACTGAGCTGTTCTCTGAAAAGACAAATAAAACACGAATAAAAGACCAAAGGGTTTTTCACTCAAATAAATTCAGGCGAAAGGTTGTTATCGTCTTGCTTAATATTTTATTGCATTGTTAAGTTATGCTACATTTACAGGAATTATTATTGCGTGTTAGCACAACTCTTTTCTGTTTTCCTCGCATCTGATACTTTTCTTGTAGCACCACCATGGTGTACGATTTTAATTAGTGGGCGTGTTCATGCACTTTTTCGACGAGAAAAACCAACATCGTATTATACACTCGGGCTCCTTTCCTTCTCAACACAATGCACAATGCGGGCACGAAGAAGATAAGAATGATGATGCGATACCTGAAGGCATAAAATGAACGAGTTTTAGTTTGGTTCTGTGTTACAATTCAGCCGTGTACACAGACTCCTTAGTGCTCGCAGAGGAGTTAAGTAAGATATATTACTCAATTTTTCAGCAAAACTAGAATTTTTGGCATATTTTTTGCTTCACTCTTTCCTTCGGCAGATTTTATAGTCTCGTCGACAAGTTACACAAAGCACGCAGATATCGTTTTCCTTCGCAAAATAATTTCCCTTTTTCTCCCTCTTTTCGTGTGCCCAAATTCAGGTTATTGATTTGTAATTTGAAATGTGCGTCACGGCCGCGTTGTGCAAACATGCAAATGCCATGCCAGAAAGCAGAGTACAATCAATTTCTGCTGTCGCGAAAAACGAACCTCTAATAACGTGAGATTGCTCGCTTCTCTTCGGTAATTTACGCAAAGCCCGTACATCATTGCATGATATTTCAAGTGTGAAATGTCATTTATGTCACTGACGTTGCCGAAAATGCAGAACAAAGAACTTGAATGAAATTTCAGTCAACGCGCAGAGAATACCAGATTTTTGAGGGGAGCATCTTCGTGTCTTCTTTCCTGTATCAGTATCAGCGAACTGCACGATCGTTTCTTATTCGTACACTGTGCACTTTTCTACACTGAATAAATGTTAGTCTCTTTGAAGCGACAACATGCAGACGCAAGAGCAAGTGCAGCCGCTATCTTGTCGCACTAAACATGTTATTAGCGTTGTGATTTGTCTCAATGGGTCCAGGATAATCTTAAGTACCTTGAACTTGTGCAATAAATATTTGTGGAGGCAGTATTGAATGTCGAACAAGACCATCACCATCCTCATTACCGCAACATTATGCAAGTCGCTCGACCTGCCTGCTTGCTGATGCTGATGCCTGGACGCATCTACATGCAGCCGGCTACTTGCAGGAGTTAAAGGTTAACAAGTCCACACATGTGCCTTCCACAGCGCCAGTTAAAGCAATTTTGTTGCCACAACTCGTGATAATGCCATAAAACGCCAATTCTCAACATTAAAAAATAAACTAAACCAGTTTTGTATTTCGTGCAGAAATCTCAGTCGCGAATTCTTTATTGGTTAATCTGTGAGAACTGAAATTCCTCGCCGTGCAGTCGCTTATCGGCGCATGAAGTGATTGATTTCAGACTCCATCTGACTGCATGTCTTGAGCCGTATTTCATCTCGATATGCACTTTACGGTCTGTCATGTACGAAATTTATGCGAATCTTATTGGTCGTTAAAACTGGTTTATTTTATTTGTTTAAGTCGCGTGTCATTAAATGAAATATGACTGAGTAAGTCCGTTTAGTTTACTATTCATTTTCTTTTCTTTTCTTTTTCATGTCCGCGTCTGAGCAGACAATTCTCAACTCGATGCATAAATACCAGCCGCGGTTTCATCTCGTGCGGGCAAATGATATTCTCAAACTACCCTACTCAACGTTCCGGACGTACGTCTTCAAAGAAACGGAATTTATCGCGGTGACAGCATACCAAAATGAAAAGGTGAGCTGAACTGTTATCACGGGAATTCGCATTAACATAAAGGACACCAGTGCAGTCCCTCTGCTAATTGGACTTGTTTCTGGCTGAGGAGTTAATGCGGACTTGACTTGATGGGAATAAATTATTCTGCACTATTCATTTGTCTAACTTGAACTGATCTTTACAATTTTCAGATTACTCAACTGAAGATTGATAATAATCCTTTCGCGAAGGGATTTCGAGATACCGGAGCCGGAAAACGCGAGAAAAAGTAAGTGACCATTAATCTTTATGCATAGTTTAGAGATACGAGCATTAAGAGGTTTTGCTGTTGTTCACCGGTAAGAAGTTTCATAAACGATGATGCATCAGCGCACAATATTCTTAACCCTCAACATAATTTCAAATGAAAAGCTGGAAGGATTGATGGGTCTGATATGAGGATTCACGAAAAGTGTATTGGCTTGTTCAAAATCAATCCTTCGCTAATTAGCGCAAGGGATAGTATTTGAGCCCTCATTTTAATGCACCGTTTAAGCTTTGAATTTTTTCTCTCTCATTTTCTTACTAATCTTCACCAGAGGCAGCGGTACGCGGTCCTTTCAGTTCATTTCCAAGCCGAACGTATAGTGCAAAATTAAAAGTCTATTTCCTCAAAAGATTGTTAAAGTGAAGTGACGCATGGGAAACTTTTCCAATTTATCGAGTCAGATCCTGAAATGATTTCAAGGCACACGCTCTGATTTTGTATATGATGGCCTGACTAATGCGGCATCGAAGCTTCGATAAGACGGAGCCGAATGAATCGGCTACCGACGGCAGACAGGGTGGACATGTTTATATGGGTGTTTATGTCGATCGGTTGTGTGTTCGGGTCCTTCATCACAAAAAGGCATAAACGCGGAGAAGAGCAGTCCTTGCATCTCGTACAAGTCGAGTGGCTGTTGTCGGTTCCTTAAAGTCGAGTTGAAGATGTAAATGTGGTGCTCTTTTCATGGATGATTGCAAAAGTTTTTCTTGGGAAAGGAATGGTTGAAAGTTTTTGTTGATGGTGAAGATTCATGTCTGTCATGCGACGAGAACGGAATGAGACAAACTTAAATGTTTGTTTGGAGGCACGCTGAAAAGTCCAGACTCAGCAGTCTCGGCATTCCTCCTACTGCTGCGCATTGCGTAAGGCGACCGGCTGCCTATAAATTCCAGGATTTGTCGAGTTGGTTCTCCTTTCGCATCCGTATCCACTCAATTGAGTCGAGTCAGTCAGCGGTAGCCAATATTTGAAGTGGGAAGAAAGAGAAATGACGATGTTGATGTAGTCTAATGGAAGGTGACCAGCAGAGCGAATCCAATTGAGGCGACTCGCACTGTGAACGAGCAAAACACTTATCAGATATCTGCCCTTGGCTTAGCTGTGCTCCGAATTCTGGCTTGGCGTGGGCGCTGCTTGTGAACTTGTGACAGAGGAATAAGTCACGAGAGAGCGACGTCGCCAGTTGAAGAAATGTCATCTCGTGTTGCATGGCAAACAAGAGACCGAGCAAAAGGTAGCGGATGAAAAGTCTCTTCTTGTCTTGTGTCTAATTAACTGAAAGAGACTTTTTCTCTCCCATTGACGGCATCTTCCTTTTGATCTCATTTCACTCTTCTTCGGCTGATAATGGGAACATCCTCAATTTACTCCACCAGCAAGGCTAAATGGGAGACACAGAAGGGACTCGACTCCTGCCTTTTTATCTTTATTCGGTAGGCTGTGAACTTCCTCTCGCAGCAAATTGAGTCCCAACGGCATCCTCACTTGCTCATAGACTTTTGGCAAGTTTTATTTGCGAAGGAGGATTCTGCTGCAGTTCGGGGAGCATAATTTAGTTATATATAGAGTCATCAGGGATTAAGTACCGATTTTACGAAAGATAAGTAGACGCCGAGCGAAGCAGAAAGGTCCAGGGTCACTGGGAGTCGCGGGAGGACGGGAAGAGGATGAATGTTTACGGCAATAAAACGCAATAAAGAAAGAGTTTTTTGTTCGAGTGCTCATTAAATCAGCTCGGCAGAACGACGACAAACTGCAGACTAATAAGACATGTGTATGACACCCATTTAGCACAACATTACATCTCTCGACTCATAAAATCTGTACATTCTTAGTGCTGGCTTATTATTATTGCAACAGCATGCACTTGTTCCACCGTCTCGCGAAGAATTCCTGGGCATAGCGAAAATAAATACCTTTACGAATGCGTGCAAAGTGTACTCAATCGTAAATCTGGTCTGGAAAGCATTAAACGGAGTGATGAAAGGTTCTACGAATGACAAGATGTGGGACGACTTCCTGTTGAACTCATGCAGAACAAAAGAGACCATGTTCCGTGTCCGTCCGTACGGATTTTTGCAATACACAGCAATTACAATAATGTCGCTGCAAGTGCGTCGTGAGACAAGAGACGCTTTTGATCCCAGCTCGCATTCACAAAAAGATCGTAAAGCCGCCGAGCCCACTGAAACTGCGGCGATCGCCATCGTAATTACGATGAGGAGGAATATGAATCACGTCGTTTCATGCAAGTGTTTAATGCTGGTGTTTCTGATCACGCACTCCGTCCGTCTTGTTACGTGATTGTCTGACTTGTGAGTATGGCGGAAAGAAGGAGTTGATTGACATTAAGCAAGAGTGGCAGTTGCACGGGTTAAAAGGATTTTTTGCACTTTGTATTGTTTCAAGAAAACTCTTTCCTCGCAGGAGTGAATTCTTCCGTGCATTTCACATGACTTTTGTTGTACGGGCTGACAGACACTAATGAGGTCATGTCTTCGCGATCAAATCAATTATCACGGACAGACAGCCCTTTGTTTTGCTGCTGCCTGCTTCTAAAGCAGGATTCAGGCCCAAATCTGCCGACATGTGTCCGAGGCAACTTCCCACTTCTTGCCAGCACTCTCGAGTTAATTAAAACTTGCGTAATTGGATTAGAATCAGTGTGAGACGCACAAAACCTTCACGATGCACGTAAACTGCGAAAAAGCTGAGACATGTGCGAAGGCTGTCAGGCAGGTTCACAGCATTCATGCTAAATGATCCAGTTTGTGTTGAGCACTTGACCTTAATACGAAGGCCAGAACGCTTTTTCTGCGTTTTAAGTTGAGTACACTTTGACGTGAGGCGCGGATCGGAAGAGGCGACGGAATGATTGATATTTAATACTTCGCTCCTCTTGAGGATTAAATGGAGTTTTATTTGCGAAGCACTAAACCGTGCTCAGGTAGGCAGTAATTAGTTTCCATCACAAAGTTAAACAAGGTAATGAATTCTAAGAGTGGGCTCGACCGAGTCAATATAAATTACAGATGGACCGAAACAGATGAAAGGAACGAAGGTCAATCAAAAGATGAGCGTGAATATTCCTTTTTGTGCTGATTCATAATCGAGAAAAGGAGCCGACTACCACATGAAGTGCCTGCAACCTCTTGTCGCTATTTCTGAAAGGAAAGGTTGCGCATGACTCTGCGCATGGGAGCAATTATGATTCAGTAAATCTAGGCTCATAATAGGCCGATATATTAATTGCTGGCTATCCGATAGTCATCCCAACTCGAGGCGCTCCTGAGAATCTGTCTTGTATTTGTATTCATTATTTCCCTGTTATTGCAAACACTCGTTCCAAGACATTGCGGACTCCGCTAGACCGTATGACGAGACGGATCCAACTGCAACGCAAGTGAGAAGACAGGAAAGGGTCTCCGCCGAAGGAGGCGAACCGATTCGGGCAAAGGAAAATAATGTGAGTGGCAGTTTGCTTAGGAGATGACCCATGGAGAACTGTCGCGACAAAGTTACGCTTTCATCTTTGCCGACGCGACGACTCCTTTTTTACTCTTTCTCACACACCAGCACTAATAATCATAATCATTCTCCGGCAGCAGTTTAAATTTGTGTCGAGGAGCCTGCTTTCAGTGCACATGGTGGAAGCTTCCTTTCCCGACGCGGCGGACTCGCCCGCATAGCTCTTAGACAGCAGACATTAAGTGCGATCGCGTTATCTCGGATTGTAAAGAGGACTTGTTTGATGGCCGTTCATCGTCGGACACGGTGTACTCGGCTACTGTATTGCCAAATACCAATTGCATTTAATATTAACAATTGTAATTATATTGTTGGCGTTCCTGAAACACTGCTGCGTTAGCACTTTGGTGCCGAAGCAAAAAACTTGTTCGAGATAAGGAAAGAGAAAAATCCTTTTATTTTTTATTACGACCATTAACATTATTATTGTTCTTACGCTCCTGTCGACGCTCCGAGCAAGTGACTTTATTGAGTCCGGGGCTTCCATCTCACACCTTTCCGATTGCATTGAACTTCCATCCGTCAGTGCAGTGCCAAGCTTTGTCGAGACCTGGAAAAATAATTTATTGCCTTTTCAAGTTGGGCAGCTTCGTGCAGACAGGCTGAGATGAGAGATCACTTTGAATGCGTAAAGTGAAGGTTTATGTTCCATTGTCATTGTGATCGGTTCGCAACCCAAACTAATGCGCTCCATTGTGGAAATTGTGGTAGTTGAGGCTCACTCACATCTTGATTTCTACCACACTGCTACACTGCTACCATGGGTTTGATTTACCTGTAACATAATATCTTGGTGATTAATTTTTCCCTCTGGTGTTTACTTTTGGGATAACTCTATTGTGATTGTTTGAAATTGAGAGTTGTAATTGTCTCGGTTCATCATTTCCACCTTTCCCTTTGTGCTGCAACACAATGCCCTGGACCATTGTTGTAAAAGGATTCGTTCCGGTTCTCATGAGTGAAAAGGGTGCCAACTAGTTCGAGAAGAAGCAACCGAGTAGTCTATAACTGCTAAGAGCCAACTGTTGCTTGACGGGTGTGGTGAGTTAAGCACTGCGGACGGTGGCGATGGTTATATTTACAGTATAATTGTCTAGTTTGTTAGTTTTATATGGTATGATTGAGTGCCACAACCTTCAACTTTTAAAAACCTTTTTATCACTTTTCGTCTTCGTTTTATGACTCAAAAGTGAACATAAGTGAGGAGGAATAAGACCGCGAGAAGGGCATTAGATGCTTCTTTACTTTGTGTAATCGAGACGACTGTAATTCAAAGCAATCTTCCAGTCCCCGTTTCACACCCAAATTGGCTACTGACTGACTGACTGGCGAATCTTTTGTCACGAGTGCTAAACCCTGAAGGATAGACTAGACTTAAAGAAAATTGTCGGGGAGATGACCTTAAATTCCTGTCTTTTGATCTGTACACGATCGCCTGAATAAACCGCTTTTGCGTACGACGCGGCCACTCAGCGAGCTGCCGAAACTGGGAATCGAATCATGTACAGGTCTCCTCAGAATATCGATGCTTGAAATTCGACGTGCTTTGGCTACCGACACTTCTTTGTGGCTGGACTCGTAACGTGTTGTAAAAAGTGTCTCGTTAAAAATAGAATTCTTTTAAGTGCAATAAAAACATGTTTCTTTCCCTAAAAAACTCAGTCAAGCTGAAAAGCAAAGGGATTTGAGCCGATTTCAGTCTGTTATCGCACCGTGCTTACAACTTAAGTACACTGCTAATGCCTGAAATTAAGATCTGTAAATCCCAATTTTCTCAATCTTCAGCACGGCGTGGCAAACGGCTGCAGATAAATGATAAATGATGGTTGCAGGGTCGGTGTCAGAAAAGGCAAGACCATTGGCACGATCTTGGACTTATTTTTAGTCGATTCAAAGGAGAGTTGAAACTGAAGCTAATCACACGGTTTATGAGGTGTTGTTTACTTATAGAAAGAGCAAAGAGCACGTACGTACGAGTAAATTAAAGGTGAGGACGAATGAAACCATACACATACGGTAGGAAAATAGACTGGGGCCAGTAATTACGGACTGCAAGTGTAGCACGTAATGGCGCATTTCCGTGACTCGATATTAAAAGACACTTTCGAGACTCGGCTCAGATTGGTTTTCCAAATTAAGAGTAAATTGTATTCATTACTGCAAAGGTTAGACGAGCCAGTGCATCAAAAGGAAACAAGTCCTTCCAAGAGCAGAACCACGATATGAAAATGACCAAGACTGGAACAAGCAGCGCACAGAGTTGGTTGGTGAACCCCTTCATCATTCACTCCATGTGTGGATCAATAATAGAATTATGATTGGTTACATTGTGGTACAGGATGTGTCCAACTCAATTTGTACTTTTATTTCACTCCCTTTTCCTTCGTAATACGGTTTCAGAGGAGCTGTCAAAATACCATTATGAAATATAAATACAATAATAATATAGATTGATGTGAGCTGCAGCGACCATAATGGATTCACATAGCGAGGAAAGAGCGCTCTGTCTTGCTTCGCTCTGCGTTTGTATGGACGAATCAAGCACGCTAATTGTGTCTTGGATACTGCTCAATGGCTTCGCATCTGTTACTCACACAAATTATCTTAAATACCGGGTTTGGAAGGAGTGAGTCAGACAGCACGTACTAAATGTGAGAAGATCAGCAGTTATCCTGCGTCAAGTATTTTATCCCACTCCTTCACCTTCAGGAATGAACCCCACTGATTAGTAGGCCATCAGTCCATAAGCTGAGCCCGAGTTGAATGAGAATTTTGCATGGCGAACGAGTTGATGATGTGGGCTCTCGTAACAGATAACAGACAATTAGGAGTGTGTGAGTGTCTGGAGATGCGCTGCACTAATTGAAGCGTGCAAGCTTCCACTTAGCAAAACCTCTGAATGCGTATGAGCTAAGCTCTCGCAACAATTACGTTATTCTGGTTGAGACTTATGAGTCTGTGTATTTGTTCCAGACAAGCCCTGTTGCAAGCTCAACGGCATGGAGACGAGAGACCGCGATCCAGCAACGCCGGACTCTCTATGAACAATAGCCTTGGCTCTGGGCCCTCCGACTCAATGTGTCACGACGGATCAGATGACGACGAAAGGGTGGACGTGGTGGGAAATGATCACCGACCTGACTCGGTGTCCCCGCTACCAATTCATCGACATCGTGGTAAGTCACTTGTTAATTCACCACTTACTGCGGCTTACGCTTCTCTATTGATTCTGTAATCTGCAACCCTTTGTGCTCGATTCATTAAAGGTTAGCCCTGCGAACGCACCACGCGCCAAACGTGTGCTGTTCATTTTAATTAGGTTTATGTTGTCGCATTTAGCGTTTCTCCGTAATCCCCAGTCTATTCGCTTTGTATTCCGTGCACACACTCGAATTGATTTCATGGAACCCCACTTTTTAGTTTATAAACCTTTTAGCAAATGCAAATCACACTGACAATGCGCCGAATCATGTCAAGAAGGGGAAGAGATTTTGTTTTCGTTTCGGGAAGACGGCTCGGCGCAGTCTTGCTCTTGACTTTTGCTGTATCCAATCGTTGTTGTTGATTCTTAGTTTGCCCGAAGGCATTTCCTGAATTTGCAAATGCAAACTCTGCCAAGTATCCACTCCAGACTGCAAGGAGTATATTTTTTTTATTTATAATTCAGTTCAGCATCCAGTAGCTTGTTTGTAAATACAATTCATGCTTCCCTTTTACGAACAGAATTGCAGAGCGTATTGTTTCAGCAAATGTTGGCCTGAGGGACCTTGAAAATTCACATGCATCCCTTGCATCTAAGGTCAAGGTTTCATACACGCTGAAATAAAAACTGAACTCTGTTCCTTCGGAATGAGCAACCGAAGGAATCACTTGCATGGAACTCTCCGTCTTCCATCTCAAAAGTTGTTTGAGATTTTATCGAGAGTCTTCTTCGTATGATGCAATGCAACTCGGCGTCAGAATGCTGCAAAGAGCAGTGAACGTGTTCTTGCTTTGTCATTCAATTATAATTTTCATAGGCCATTAAATTCCAATGCATAATTTTACCATATTTTGGATTTGAGTAAAATCCTTTTGGCTGGGACTGTCATCTCGGTCCGAGGAGTAAACGAAGAGTGGTTGAATGGGGGACGTGGTGCATTAATTGTATTGAAAGCAAGCCTAATTTTTTGACACGACCGGAGAAGTCGAGACCGAGATATATTGCCTTGTCGCGGTTTAATAAATAGTCTCGAATTGATGTGCTGGTCTTCTGTACTTGAAAAGTGAGTTGTTATTTTAATAAAATATTGTGGTTTTCCTCTCGTAATGCAGCAGAGATGAGAAATTGAGATGAAGGACTTACGAGCAAAGCTCTTTGTGAATCCGCTCAACAATAGATAAAGTGGTACAAGTTGTAAGTAGCCCCATCGGCTGAGCGTGGAGATGTGACGGATGTGTAATACCAACACACTTCATGCATTATTCATGCGCTGTCCTTATCTAAAAGCGGATTTTATCCATCTTGCATTTCAATCAATAACGTTTGGGTACGGAAAGCTCGCGTCGGAGTCGTAGGACAAAATCCAATTGTTTAGGTATCCGAGCTCAATTTATTCACTCACTCCGCGCGCGGAGGAGTCGCTTCTGGAAATGTGGAACATGCACTCTGGATTTAGACGTATTGTCGAAATACACAACTTGGTGGGAAAGATAGATGATACACGAAGGGTCAAATTTGAGAAAGTGAGGGATCACGTCACTTTTTCTCATCTCCTTTAAATATCACTTCAAACGAGCTGAAGGCTGAATACACGATCGGTTCCCCCATGGCACGTCCTGGTGGAAAGAGCCCAATAAAAATACAAGGATAAAATGGGAAATCATATTCAAAAATGATAGATTGCCACCACAAACAAGACTCCACAGTAGCACATAACTGTTCTTTTCTCTATCGAGCTAGCATCTGCTAAATCTGCTCTACTTGGAGTTATTAACAGCGCACTCATCCCCTGTCTTGTGTATAAACCTGTCTCTGTTCTATTTGTTTCAGATGGATATTCTCTAAGCGACCGTCGTCGAGATGATAGTGACCGAGATCTGAGCGACAGTGGTTCCGACAGCGGCGGAGCGTTTCGATCAACAGGCCGAGACCTGGATCATCCTAGTCCAAACATTTCCTTGGGTCCTCCTGTACCTCCGATGCTACCTTATTTCTATCCTCCTAGTTTCTACGGAGGAGCGCCTGGCCTGCCACCTATCGCTCCTCCGCACTCGTTGTCCTTATCACTCTTCGGAGCCGGCTCACAGCACTCCTCGGTTGCGGCAGCTGCGTCCTTGCCTCCATCACTCCTGTTCAATCAGATCCTGCAGCACCAACTGCTGCACGGCTACCCGCTGGGGCCTCCGGTGTCACTCGCGTCTTCGATAGGGCCTGGTAATAACCTCCAAAACCGCCCCTCTTTCACCTCGTCCGAGGCAAGGAGTAAAGACGTGTCCTCTTTGTTACAGCTTTACTCTCGGAACGTCTGAAAGCTCACAGGTATCTTCCGTACTCTTTCATTCCACCAGCAACCGCGTCCTCTTCCTCAACCTCCTCTCTCAGCTCCACATCCGCCAGCGTCCTCGGGGGCGGCAATCTCTCCGCCTTTGAAACAGTCACTCCTTCCGGTCAAAGTCCAAAGCAATCACCACGTCCTGTCGCACCGGACAGCAGCACCACGGACCCCGCGTCGCCCTCGTCGCTCCCACACAGAGTCTCACAACTGTTTGTGCCGGGAGTGCAGCAGCATCCGTCAGAGCTCAAATCCATCGAGAAAATGGTCAACGGGCTGGACATCAAGCCCGACCTCATCAAGCACGAGTTCAGTGAGAAATGATGGATTCCCTCGTACTTATTGCGATTTGTTTCCTACTTACTGTTCACTCCGAGACGTTGCATGCCCTTCAGAAACGTGAAGAGGCCGCCATACATCAAGCGCTTAAAGTTAGTTCAATTGCCCAGTAACAAAACTGAACCAGGATTTCATTCACCATGGCCCGAGTCACACCAATTACCTTGCGTATTTTTATTTTGCGTTTCCATTATTTAAAAGAGCAATTTTCAGCAAGTCGTCATTTTACTCGGTTTTAAACGTAGAATTATTAAGTCTCAAACAGTATGCAATCTTGCATAAAGCAACCACAAATGAAAACGAATATGCAAGCACAAATTGTCTGATAAATTATCAGGAAAGTGCAAACTCGCTCCAGATACTTTTGGGTTTGTATCGATGCGGAAGACGAACAAAAAGTGACAAAGAAGGAATAGTAATTATGCATTATTTATGCACTCGTTCTAGTACTAACTTTCCTTAAGAACCTTGCAATATTTCATGTGTTGTAATAATGCATCAGGAGACGGGCCAAAGTATATTGTAATGAATACCTTAGCAGCAGAGAGAAAGTGAGCAAGTGAAAGATAAAAGTTACTGTGAAATCCAGATGACAAATGTTGGACTAAGTCAATTCGAGTAGATTAGGGCTAGATTAGGTACTTGTAGTGTGACTTGTCGATCAAAGGAGGTGTGCAACCAGAAAATGAATGCAGCATTGATTTTGCATACGTAATCATAGTTTATACCTCGGCTAGTTTTTACCATGTAATTGTTTACGTAATTAACCTACCGTTAAGAGGAACCTAATAATTTAATTGTACGTATTACGAGTAGCAATTAGTTCGTCCGTAGTCTAGTTCCACGTTGGGAAAACCACGTAATGTTACTTTTGCTTATGTTAGGGTTATGCAGCTGTAATACGTAGGCTAAAACAGTAAACACCACAAGCGTAAGGCATATAAATGCAAAGCAAGTGACGACGCTCAACATGCGAATAACAATAAGATTTGTGGCGAAAAAAATTACCAAAAAGTTGGCAATCAAATAAATGGAAATAAATTGTTTCTTTTGCAGTGTGAAGTTTCGCGTTACGCGCACATTCGTTTTTTATTTCCAGTCAGAGCAATTTGTTGGACGTCGATGTCGTTTCGTATCTAAATTGATGCACATCGCATGAAACATTAATTGGTGACCAGGTGAACACATTGGGGTCTACTCTGCAGTGGCAGTCGCAACGGAGGCGAGTGAGGAGCAACAACAGTCAACACGGCTCTGGTCTCTTGCATCGTATAAATTATCAACTGTCTTTTGATGTCCATTTCAAATTAAGAACCGGTTCTTCCTTCCCAGTTCTCCACGATGATGGCTCATTTCTCTGCATTTAAATTGACATTTGAGATTTGAATTTGGACGTCCAATGAAAGATCCTGCCCACAACGCATTCTGCACCGCTATAGTGACGAAATATTCTCACACAAATTCATGCAAATTGAAATTTGTTTCCGTTTCGCACATTCTTGCTCACGCATTGGGGAAGGCCAGACTGCTCATTTTTCAGACGTTCGCGTGTTACATTCGTTTTGGGTCCGGCTGCCTTCAGACCTGTGAGCCCGACTAGCATATGAAGGAAAAAAACCAGTCAAAATGCAAAGAAGAAGGAATCAATTTAATAAATTACTTTTGATGGATTCTAGCTTTGATGTGCAAGCTGAGTATAAAATGAGGAGAGTCTAATAAAATCCTGCTCATAAAATTTTACACTTTCCCCTCTAAATTTTTCACGTCTTAATAAACAAGGCACAGGCCCATCTTTCGCATCAATTCGAGCATGGCAGGAAAGTCGAGTTGTAAAGGCTTGAGGAATTTTTTATCTTGGGATCGATGAAAAGAAGTCCAAGGCTTTTGTTTGCTTTTTCCTTCGCTCCAGGAGCGTAGCACATGAAGGAGTTCCCCGAAGACCGCAGAGGCGAGTCAAAGTCCACGGCGAGACAGAGCTGTGGAAATGGAGTTTGCGCTGCCTTTGAAATCGATACTCTCAGCAGACTTGCCGAGACGGAGAACATTTCAAAGACGTAAAAAATTCTCTTTGTCACTTTCACTCTCGGATGATCCGGACGCATCGGCGAGTTGCTAATTAAAAGAAAATCGGTCTGACTGCTCTTACGCAGCTTATCTGATTAAGTTTCACCAACAAAACGCGCATTTCTGACTCGGAGCGTAAAATAATTAGGCAGTCCAGATTCCTGTGAATGACAGGAGCAAGGACGATCGTTTAATGTCACAGACGACAAGGGAGAGGGACAGGATTCGAAAGTGTTGGGAAAGAGAGACAGTGACAAAAGTTGAAACGTGAATTTAGTAGCCCGAGATAAGAGATGAGTTTGATCGAGTTGCCTCTGCTTGAGAGATTACATGTTCTGCATTATGATAATTTAATATGATTATGTTGTCGTTATTCTTCTTACTCCGACAATAAAGTCATGATATCTTTTTCTCCGTCCGATCCAAGAAATGCAGCAGAAAAGGGTTATCAGTTGAGTGCAGCATCGAGGCGACACTTTTTCTCTCGCTCTTGTGCGATGTCACCCGCAGGCTCACCACGCAGCCTTGCACTTGCCGCATTCAAATTATATCGTGCGAATGCAACAACCCGCAATATCTCCACGCAGAGCTGTACATCATACTAATAAGAAGTATTTATTGAAAAACTGCGCGCCGGATGCCTGCTCGTCGAAGCAGGAGGAACACTAAACGAGTTTAATGGCCAAGAAACGCGTACGACATCTCGAACGCTCGTGAAACATGTTCGGGCACAATATTTCTTTTATTAGCTCATTGTAAAGACAGACAAACAAGCATCCAGAAGTATTTTATGTGCCATAAAAGTGATATACAAGGTTGGAATACTAAATATTCCCACTTCAGACAGCCACATACGGACTCCGATCTAAATTCTGTCGACTACCTTTTGTCCTCGACTGACGAAAGTAGCTCTGTACTGACTCTGAAGTCGGCACGTAACAGATGAGTTCATTGCAGAGTTTTGGTCGTTTTATTTTAAGGTAAAAGCAGGGAAGTTGAAGGTAAAAGTACTAAATAAAGAAAAGGAGTTTGAACAACGAGCGTCTGTGTGTATCAAGAAATCATAATTCATCCAGAAAAAACTCGACTTTTGTACAAGTCTGCAGATGAGGAAAAGACAAGTCGGACAACGTGGAAACAAACTCGAGGAATTACAATAATAATGATATGTGGTTCACATTGCACATTACGTACTCACACGTACGACGTGCAGAGACCGTACCTGAGCCGAGAACATTTTTTCTTGAGACAAAAGACCGTTTTGAAGATGAGCAAATGACTCCCTGGTGAGAATAGGCAGCTTACGGCGCCAGCGCTGCATCGGATCTCTCTGCGTACGTTATACCCTTAAAACTTCGGCTTTCGTGAAGAATGTGTTTGACCCCTGCCAGCATTCCTCCTTGATTATCCGAACACTCTTGTCCTCATTCGACGACCGTGCAGGCAGTGCGGAAAGTATCAGCCAACAGGGCAGAAAAACAATGGACTTAATTCCTTTGTTGGACCTCTCGCATTTCCCAATAAATACTCTTGTCATTGTCCGTGTTCCCGAAGAGATACGCGACGCGATGCGATGTACCTCAACCCCACGACGAGTAGAACCGTTTAATATAGTTTTTATGTAAAGCGCCATGTCGCTGGCCAGCTATAAAAGAGCACAAAATGAAATATGACGGGCGAACGTGCGATGAAATAAAAAAGTGAAAAAAGGGTGTTGAGTGTTATTAAAATTTTGTCGCCAATTTTTTATCTCGTAGTCTGATTGTTATCTCCCTAAATCTTTAAATTAGTTTTGTCGAAAAGGAAAACGATCCACACACCTCCCGCTCTTGGACACTAGCCGAGCAAAAAGTCGTCTCGCCTTGTCTCGGTGAGCTTGACAATATGCCCGAGTGGAAAATTATAAAGAGAGGAGGTGGAAGGAAGCATGTTGTTGCCTCATGTTAATTTTCAGTATTTACTTACCAACTTACTCTGAATGGTAATAATAGGATAAGTAAGAACCATTTTCTTAACTCACCACACACAACGTGATGACTTGTTAAGTGGAAACACAGAAGAGGCTGTTTCAGTGTAATGTGCAACAGATACTACGCCAAGGTACAGAAATGTTTCCAGGCGCCACATCCATCACATCAGGTCGGGAAGAACGAACCACACCTTTTCTCGGACGAACCATTACTTTTACGACGAATCTGTCAACACGAGCTTCGCTTTTATTGTGTGACCAATAATAATTATAGGCAGCCGACTGAAGTGATGCTCACAAGTGCATCATCGTGCAATAAAATGGTTTACAAGAGGCGAAATCATGTAAATCTGGTTGATAGGACGGACTGCAAGATCCTTTGCGATGAAAAGCGAAGAAAGCTATAGACAGAGCTGTTCCAAGCGGAAGGGAAAGTGTCTCAACGCGAGCTTCAGTCAGTTATTTTTTAATATCAAGAAATGAATTATTTTTGTGTGCCAAGGCAAAGAAGCAACAATGTGCTTAAGGTAAGGTAAATAGAGCACCGAGCAGGTAACAATATAAATGCATTATTATTGTTGGTTTATTATAATGGTTGTGGCCTGGAGGCTCAGAACCGTCAGCTGGGATGAATTACTGCTCCATAATGAAGGGCAGTCTATCTGCGAGCATTTGAAAAACTAACAATCTCGCCCCTTCGAATTGACCTTATCCTTCGTCCATCTCATAACTCTTTCCATCAGCAACATCTTTACCCTCATCCGCGCAGTAGTTCAGAATCCCGTATTGATAAAGTATGTGCAAGGATACGGAAAGCCGTGTTCCCTGGTAATAAAAAGATCCACTCTTGGTCTCTCCGTCGTTACCGTTTGCGGTGTAACAGTCTGTCTCCACAGGACCAGATTATTATGAATTGAGATCCACACCTCTGATGAACCTCCGCCATCCGCGCTTTTCAACACCACAACACCGCACATGCCAAAAGTGATCATGGCAGAATAGAATTTTCGTGTGCATTGAAAATCGGGAATGCGTTGTGCGTGAGGCAACGACAACGTT
This sequence comes from Mesaphorura yosii, assembly GCA_009869945.1. Classification (NCBI taxonomy): domain Eukaryota; kingdom Metazoa; phylum Arthropoda; class Collembola; order Poduromorpha; family Tullbergiidae; genus Mesaphorura; species Mesaphorura yosii. The sequence goes on from WIXG01000588.1 coordinate 18,988, forward strand.
TGGCACCCGAATTTCGTCAAAACTCAATGAATGCCTTTCTCCTACTTCAAAGTCAAAGTTCTAATCACTACTCATCCACCTCGAGCGATCGTCTCGCTCTCGTGTTGAACGCGCATCCAGCCATCAAGTGTTATTATTTATACAAACAACATTTCTCGAAACCTGAAATTATCACCTCGTTTCTCTGCATTTTCCTTATCCCGATAATACCACCTTAAGTATAGCATTGGCTCTCCGATACCTTTCCATCATCATTACGATTAGGATCTTGTGTCTATAAGCTATATCTTGTAACTGGAGAATGTGAAGAGCTCAGTTTGTTTTGTGAGACCGAAATTAGACAGCAGATCGTTTACCCATCGCCATCACCCAACCCAACTGCCTACCAATTCACCTCGGAGAAGATATAAATTATTCGCATCCTTCCTCTCTACTAATAACGGCCCAATCAATTAGGTTCTCTCACCTTATCTCGTTTAAAAATAATAACAGTTCAGAGTGGCATACTTTCCAGTCAAACCCAGGAATGTCGACTGACTACGATCCTAAACCTCGACTTGTTTTATTCAAGCGAAGGTCTCCGTATACAAAGGCAACACGGACGGACAGATGGCAAAACCAGGGCGCTCTAGATTTAGAAAAGTCTGCTTCCTTGAGCCAACTAATTGGGCCTTGCTCGAGCCGAAACGGCGTGATTAATTTCCGTACAATTTAGTGTCCAAACCTCCTTTTGCATGCTAGGCGCGAACGGAGTGCTACTTGCTCATTGATTCGATACCGTTTTGCTGTTCAAAGTACCCAACAGCAATCATCAAATTGAACATGTCTTCAGTTAACTCGTTCATTTATTGGATTATTCGTCTGAGTGCGAAATCCCAAATTAAAACCAGCGACGGTGACGGACCACGATTATTGCCTTCCAACAGTTGGACGGAAACGGGTAGTCTTGGGCATATCATATTACCTGGCCGTCGTACTATTTTTGTAGCTGTAGGATCAGGCCAGTCAGACTCTGGCGTCGACCGCGACGAACCATTAAACTGGAGTCTCTCCTCTCCTTGCAGTCGGACAGATTGCGTAATGTTTGTGAATAATAATGCTTGCGTAGAGGTGCCTCCGACGCTAAATAAAACACTTCAAAACAAATGAAGGCTTTTCATTGCGAAGAAGACGATAACTCCTTCCTGGTATTTTTGTCTTGTGTTCGTTTATGTTTCCAGTGGGATCCATGAATCACGATGACTATCTTAGGAGTGTTCACGGCTGGAATTAATTACTTTGAGTAAGCGTCCACTCATCTCCGCGCCGTACATCCCAGGATATGGTTACGAGTTAAGTGAACACTTTAAATGATGCCGATGATACTCTCAAGTCAAAGGCACCTCACTGAGGCACGGACGCCTTAAACAAACAAACACAAGTAGTGAGTCCTTTCCTTTCCTTCGCTTACCACGGGAGTCTGTTCTCCAACCCCTTTCAACCCTTTCGTTTGTGCAATACGTGAAAAGTGTTTACATTCAATCAAGGCCAACCATTCTCATTCCTAGTCTGATGAGAAGTGTAACTGTGTCGGATTCAGCAACAGAGAACACAGCTGGATGGCGAAGGCTTAATTTTACCTGCTCGGCAAAATTCGCGATGCTTTGAAGGTGCGAAATGCGATGACGGGGTTTCCAAAAAGACATACATGATAATTCAGTACCGCAGTCAAATGCGTCAATAGCAAAAGTGGCATGTGAACCGGTCGCATGTTGGCTCGCCCAGCAAGAACCCAAACACCATTCTTAAGTGCGGTTTATTATTTCTCCACCAAAACAATTTATATTTTTCTAAACTAGAAAAATACGACTTAAGTGCTTTTTGCTGGAGACCACCTGCAGAAATGTAGATTTTATATTTTATAAATTATGAAGGAGCTATTAAGTACTTTGCTATTATTTTCACTATTTTATATGGCACCTTATTATTTTGCCACGCACAATCCAGCGACATGTCAGCTCTTCGCTCGCTAATTTCCACAATGTGTGTGGTACATCGCCGTACACACTTGAATTCCCTCACTTTCTTCCGCAATTATTCTCGCAGTACACATTTCGAATAAAAACGCGAGACGAATAATGAGGCCTGGAATTATTCAGCGCCTGGGCAGCTTCTGTTCTGCCTTAGCTTTCATTAACTCTGAAAAATGGGAAAGAAGACTCGTTAACAAGTGAGATCAATTTGATAAGAATTAGACAATTAAGCAAGCTGCAATGCACCGATGCAGCACAACTCGAGGGGAGGCAGTCCACAGACACAGTTCCATGCCCTTATTTGAATTCGTAGTAAAAATAACGAACCATAACGCAACATTTTTAAAAACCGCAAAAGGAAGTTGTCATACACATAGCTTCTGAGCTGTCGTTCAATTTTTATGAGACTGTAAACTGCAGCCTTATCAGTTCACGGGGCTTTTCTAGTTCGGAAAAGGTATAGCAAGCACAGTTAAATCTGCACGGGAAGATTTGAATGTTACGTGCATGAGGCCATGTCTTATGAAATTGCATCAACATATCAATTAAGAGCGTAGAAAAGTTTAAATTAACCGTGCTTAATGCGATATGCGATCAGCCGTCTTAAGTCTTAATTGGACGTTTAAAATACACGTGCTTCAGTACATCAGTTTCTGCATCGTGACAATAAATTCTCGTCCAGCCGCATCGAGAACTCGCTCCGTAAGTTTATTGTCACCAACATGACAATTCTTCGCTTTCGACATCACTTTTGACGTCTAACCAAAGAAAAATATTGCAAGTAACCTCAATGAGTAGACAAATTTTGCTCTCACAATTAATAGTTTGATCACAATTGTGTTTCAGACATTGCACAGCAGTGACTTGACTTCGAAAATAAGAACCAGAACAAGTGTAGAGGAGTATCGCTCGGTAAAGCCTGAGACAACAACCTCGAAAGTCGAATTTATCTCAGCTTTTGTTTTTGATCAGTTAGTTATCCTCAGCCTTCAATCGAAGAGTTCAAGTAGCACAGGAGTTCAGACCTTCCTTCGTCGTCGTAGTGTTCAAGTACGCTTCAGATCCATTAATCACAGCACCGCCTAAATTGACAAGGAATTTTGTCGTAGTTTCGTAACGGATTTACTCATGACATTTGAATATAAATTGAAAATTGATGAGACATTTTGCTATGAGAGATGTACGGCGTAGTTTGCAGCATCCTAATGAAATGATCCGAAGTAACAGGAGCATACTGAGGCTGTTCTCGCAGGCCGTAAACATACCAAGTGCTAATAAACATGTTCATCAAGGTGATAAATAAAAAGGCACAAGGAGGAGACGCGAGACGCGTATACATTACACAAAAGCCAGAAGAAAGGGCAGAATGATTTAGTTGATTTGTCTTGGCGTCAAGTAAAAGCATTATAATAATGCCAAGTGTAAAGAATAAATAAACATTCGTTTCTTGAGCCTTTCTTCGGCGCAGCATCAGCAGCGATGCCGAGCGACGCAGAGAACACGAGCCGTGGTCGTTAGTCGTCCGTCTGCATTGTTGACTGCCAGCCTCAGCCTGAGTGATAATTGTAAGGGTAAGTCAATACACTACAATTATACACATGTCCTCGAACGTGTAGAACATCGGAACACGAGTTCGGTGGTTGGGTTGTGGCTCCATGATAATGATACAGGCTTAATAAGGAAAATGTCAGTCCACGTGAAACTGATCTTTTAACAATAATAATTTAAGCGACAGAGACGGAACTTGTCGCAGTGAAACCTTAGACGTAGACGTAAGCTCGTCTCGTCTTGATGGATCATCTCGCCGCTGTCTTGACCATTTGTCCACTCTTTTGCATGTTCAAAATTGTTTTTGTCAGTAGCCGAGAACAATAAAATGTGGACGTGCGACTGTTGACAATAAAATCCTAGCGAATCACCAGCAGCCGTTCTATCGTGCTTGAATCGGAAAGACAATTTTACTTCTTGTGTGTGAGTACCTTGATAGAGTTCAAGAAGTAATTTATCAACACGTAAGCCAACAATCGGCCTGTGCCTTCTTCGGTAGTTAGTAGTTAAGGAAATTACACGCAGGTTTTAATGAACTGACGTTCGCCAGCCGCATAAAGTGATGGGCAGAATGGCAGGCAGCTTCTCGAACCCTGCTTGAAACTGTAGTCGTTTGTTAATAATCGTTCTTGTAACTTGTGTGAAGTAAAAGTTTCACTCTCATCATTCATCTGGGCAGTCTCTCTTGATGCAATTCTACACTCGACCTCTGATGTCTTCGAATAATTGTTGAGACAAGAGGATAAAGTTACACGATGACATGAAAAGAGAAAGGCCGAACCACGAACAAGAACGGGCAGTACTAAACTCATTCTATAAGAAATTGACTGGGCTCGTGGTCATTGCAGCCAGACGTGAGTATCATCGCTGACGGATTCTTGCCTGGATCCGAATGAATAATGATGAACAAGCAAACAAGGTAATGCCAATTTGATTGACTGCGTATTAATAGCGGCGTAACTCCATACCCACTTGAATTACCGCGCATTGAACCGTAGCGTAGTCAGTTGCAGTCGTGAGAATAAGTATCATGGCGGGATCAGTCTGGAGGAATAATGAATGATGATTTACTCCATTTGAAGGTGGATCCATGATTTCACATTATCATCATGTGAACAAGCGATGAAAATCCCTTCATACATTCATGCCTTGGAGACTATAAAGCCAGGCCGATGTATGACGATGCGCACGTTGGTGGTGTCCGTGTAATTACGGACTTGAGTGCACGACTGGGAGTAAATATGAAGAATGCACACCAAATTCCTTTAAACTGCTTCATTCAGTCGATGAAGGTAGAGAAAAGTAAAACGAGACGAATTCTGATTCTGATGTGAGACTATTTTGGGTGGTAAATGAATAATCATTATTGGATAAACACACACAATTCCTACACGAAACGCAACATGTTAATGATACCTGCAGTTAATCCTGCCTGACTACGTGGCATTGACGTTCCTCTTCGAATTGCATTTATTTATGAAGCATTCGGCGCCTCGAAACTTCCAACAGGCGTTACGACCAACTCAACTTGCAATCTTTCCACTGTGGCTGTGTGCTCGTTTCATTACCTGTCTGTTCTTTCGTGGACGTTAGTGTATCAATAGTTAATGAGAGTGAGTTTGGAAAACTACTTTTATTATTATTATTATACCAAACCACCTCGCCTGCCTTGGATTTTTATTTTCTGTAACTTTTATTATTTTCTGTTTGTTTTGTACCACACACAAACACACGTTTTGTCTCCTCAGGGCTCTCATCACCACAAGTTTCGTGCCTTCCTCTGCCCTGCATCTTTTCATCTCCTTGTTTAACCTCAAATTAATAATTACACGATGTGGACGAGAACATCAACAGGGCTTAATGGGCACATGATCTTGTCTGCTGGAATTATAATTAAATGGACATGTACACACTTCTCCTCCGATAAATGCATGCCATGTTGCGTCGCGTCCTGGTCCAGCGCTCGCGGGACGCGTTCATGAATCCAGTCTGGACTACGTACTTCGTATCTGAACGCATCAACCGATTTCCTACAAAGTCGAGGAGGAAATTTTCACTTGTCACTCGTAATTGTACAGCCTAATCTGTCAATCCCATTGCTCCTTGCTTTTCTCCTTCGTAATCTTCAATCAGAAGGATTATCTTCACCGAATCTCATTTCCTTTCGTCATCGGGCACATAAATAATAGAAGAAAGCTGAGGCAAGCGAACACAAAGGCAAGGCCTCTGTGCCTTTGTGGATAATTCCCACAAACGAAGCTCTAATTGCATTCTCGCACCGGAGCGCGTTGCATTTTTCCGAGCTCTTTGCGCTCTCGTACTTAATCATCATAATGTCAAAACAAAACTCGTGGGGGTATTTCTTCATTCGATAATAATAATTGGGTTCATCAGAACTGTGTAAATAAACATGGCAAAGGGTTAATATGAGCGTTGGATTTCTTTTGACACCTTCAAGCGAATAACAAGGCAGAGTAAAGGTGTGTTGTTCTTTCATTCGGATCTACCCAACTGGGCCAACTTCCTTCTTCTTGTGCTTCTGCTGCAGTGATTCATTCGGTCGACACGAAGTATGTACCTCTTTCTTGGCGCTGTTTAGTAAACTTCTTCAATCGTCAATCATCATCCAGACAATTGGCGAATTCGTCCTAACCAACCGTGCAATCAATTGTGATTCAATTTTCGACATAGTAAGCTCAGATAATTCAAAACAGGTTCCAATTCCATTGCAATGTTGATTGTTAGTAGGAGTTTCCTCGCAATACGCGAATATCCGATCCCACGATACAAACTGAATTATGAATCAAGGCTCTTTGCACATCAATTCGCCTTCTGTCGCGCAATTGTTCCTGTGTGGCAGTTTTATGATCACACGGAACTGTGTATTGTGGAATTGTATATCTATAATTAGAAGAGTCACTAAATTATACATTGCGAAATAAAATGGGGAATGCGGTCCAATTATTCCACCATAAAATTTGGAATTTGGGGCTATAAAGCCAAGCTTGCGTCATTATTTCGGAGAATAATTATTATTACATAAAACTAACTCCGCTGTCTGTTGCAGAGTGCCAACAAAGCAAACAAACAGGGTTTTTGATGATGCTGTCAATGGAATAGAAAATAAGAAGTCTCGTTTCCTGTTTCAATGCGGGATATGGTTATGGCCACTCACCGTTTCCTTTCTTCGGCTGGCAGGAGACGAGAATCACCTCCCGTGCCGAACGCGTACTGAGAGAGAACAGAACATTCGGGGTCGGGGAGTTATTTAACGTCAGTCATTGTCAAATTATTTAATTAGAAATTAAATAGAGCCCACCAAACCCGGTGAGTGGATGATCGCATTTGTGGTTGGTAACGTGACTACGCAACTGGCAAGGGTGTTGAAATGTAAATTCGGAGATAACGCTATGATGGGCATGGACGAGGCTTGGGAAAAGAATGCGTAATTGTTGTCTTGCTAGATACAGAGTTGTTATGGATAAGACCATGGGGGTTAGTTTGATAAAGGTAATGATGGGAGTGAGGTGTTGGATGAGTGGGTGAATAATAATTGGCGAACAGATAGTGATGCTATCGACCAACAATGATTACACCTTGAGACGAAGAGGCAATAAGCCATGGTCCAAACTGTCTGGCCAAGTGATGGAATTCAATTGAAATGCGTGCAAATTCGAGAGACTGAACTACAGCCAGAGAGCACGTTTGGCTGGCAAGATTTTTTTTAATACGAAAAGAGCGTGCAAGTGATGGTTAACATTTCTCTTCGTTTTCAATGAATGCAAAGTAAGAATTAAAGTGAGAGAAGTGAAATGAATCACGTTCATTCATGTGATCATTTTTACAATGCAACAATATGAGCAAAATACGTCGACATTGCGTCGGCCAATGGTTTCATGTGGAAGCTCAGGCTGAGTTGCGCCGGTATGCAATTGAAGTACGAAGCGAATGATATCTGTAGAATCTGTATCAGTCAGAGGCTTGAGTGAGAAGAGATTCATTTTAAAATTGCGTCCGCTATAATTCCATCTCTGCCTTATTATTACTGTTTGTGCAAGTCGGAGTGGAGAGAAGGAACTATCACGAACATCAAACAAAGTCCAATAATCTCGAAATTCCATCGAAAGGCGAAATAAAAATGCTCAAGTGCCAGAACTCACACCCGCGTAGTTGCAACTGCTTTACAGTGTGTGTAGGTTTTACGGCGCAGCTGATGCCGAGATCTGGATGCTCGTTACTCGATAACATTTGGGAGACTCTCACAGCACACGATATTAGATTAACATTATTATTATTATGTGCCTACAAACATGCACAATTGTTGTCCGGTAATAAAAACACAAAAGTTTTAGTTTGCATGATGGCATTTCGTTCCTTCATAAAAGTGAGTAATATAAAAGTGGAAATGCTACGCCACGACGACGTGTTTTCTTGCCATTTTTTTTGTAATTTTCTCAGGTCAAGTTTTCTGGTTTGTTTTATTGCCTCTGCTGATCATAATAATTTATAGGTGAGAGAATCTCATACACCGTGAGGTCTGTTCATAATGCCTCTTGGGCTCTTTGTTTTTCTCATTTCTCGCAATCGTCGTGGTTGTCATAAAGGACACGGAGCAATGGTCAATTTGGAGATCTAAACCAACACGGACGATACCACGGTGAGAGGCACGGAGCCGAGTGAGAGATGGATGATGCTGCACTGAGCCAGCGAAACCTGATGATCGTCATGAAAGCCCAGAGCAGTATGCAACCAACACAAAAAATTATTATAAATGTTCTGACACTTAACTTTATAACTGACGCTTACGCTCAGTTTAACACTGCAGTCGAAATTACGCAACATGCTTCAGAGCTGGAGAAACAAGCGAGCTGTCTGGCTCCTCGTTCGTTGTTTGTACAGGATCGAGTGCTGTCATAATTATATGGTACTGATACCCTGTGCTGCTGATGCCATTGATTAGCACCTTCTTGGCCAGAGCGTGCATCATCTTCGCCCATCCCGTCTTCAACACTTGATATGTTCATTTGCTTTGTGCTTTTCTCAGATGCAATAACTTTTCGTCAAGTAATTTCTCCCATCAAATCCTCATTTTTAACAAACGAGCTGATAACGAGCTGCGAGACGTGGAACGAGAAAAACATCTGAGTCGCTTTCATCCACATACTGTTGGGACCAGAACTCCAATAAAATGCACATGATTACACAAGATTCTAGCGCTCGATTTTTATTTCAAGTTCCTGACACGCATCTTTACGTGTCTCGCCAGCACCCAATGGTTCAAGAATGCAGGTTTACGTGTGAGGTGGTGGTTCGAGTTGTATTCACGACCAGATTACATTACATGAGAGGTGTTAAAGATTTTCCGTGCACTACCCAAGTAGAAAAGACGAATCATAAAGCCAGGCGTACGATTTTATTTGGCTAAATTAGAGCTTGAGTCTTAATGAATGGGTCGCATTGCTCGCCACCACCGCTGTGTCGTATAGTATTCAATTATAGTGGGACTGGCGTTTCGAAGGGATGAAAGGGTTGAACAATTCCAATATTGTGACAGGATTAATCTCAACAAGTGAGACTTGTGATCTTTCCCTCCATTCCCCCAATTATAATTTATGCTTCATTTATGATTCTAAAGCTTTCACTCGTCCCATTAACTGTTCATCATCATTGACTTGGGAGACAATGGCTTTTTATTCCTATTTCGTTCTCCACACTGCAAGCGAGCGGGAGACAGCGAATTCCCGAATGCATTCTCAGTTTTATGATGATTTTTCATGATGAAAATGTGAGACCTTTTACCACCGCGGAATAATATTAAAAAATGTGGAAGGGTTGTGGACTCCTGCTCCTCGTCTGATACAGATATCAACGTATACATTTCAAATTCTCATTTATAATGATAGTATGACATATGCATTATGGCAAAACAAAGTGTAAGATTACACAGGAACCTATCACCCATACGATACGCACGGGCAAAGAACTTTGAGCCAAACTGGATTTGCTGTCTAATAGTTCTTGTTCATTTACGATTCCGCTCTCCTTTGGGAATTCTATTAGCTGTCAAATTGTCTAATAAAAAGTAGTATGATGGAAAGAAGGGGAAACAGAATTGGGATCAAGAAAAAACCAGCGTGATAAATATCGACCATATCCCTTGTGCATCTCGTCTCGGTTTTATTTTAATTTGTTACTTCTTGCTCGCGTAACTTGATCCAGGTGAAGTGCCAAAAGTCTCTTTGGGGAAGAGTAATATTAATTTAGAACAGAAGGCTTGTCGTGTGAGATTGAAACTGCTGATTTAATTTATAGGCCTGGACGAGACGAAACAATTCTTACGTCCAACAAGGTCCATATATGGGGATTGTCGGGGATCAATTCGTGCATATGTATGCCTCATTCATTTTATCAATTGCAGGGAATCAGGTTATACAAATACGACTTGATACAAATTTAATCTTGTTCTCAAATTACTGGTACACAAATTCAAAATCAGATGGACGAAGACGATTCTCAATAAGAAAATGTAACTAACTGCACTATCCAAGAGCAACAGCCCAATTTCCGTCATCATTCTAACACTGAAGCCTTTACAGGATAATAATATTCCCACAGTTCGGAGGACAATGAAGCCATTTCTGATTTGCCACAGTTTGTCAAAGTAAACACAAACCAAAGTAATAAATATAAATAATTCGCTCTGTGTGACTTGCACACTTGCCAGTCGTGATGACTTGCTGCGACCGATGACGTTGTTGGAACGTGGAAGCACACTTCAAGTGCGATTTTTCACCCATTCCCGGGGAGTCAAATGCAATATAAATGTTATTCCATAAAATCTTTTCGTTTGCAGGCATGCGCCCCACCAGGAAAGTTGCACAATTCCAAGCTCAGTAGCGAAAGTCAGAACCATTGAATTGTGAACCAGAACGAATATTTTCGCGTCTCGTGTAGCTTTTGATTGCAGCAGGGACATCAACGTTAGTCATCAGGACATCATCATATCATAATAATAACCACAGACACGCACGAGGACTGCCTTTTTTTTTTACTGAATCTCATCCGTTGTATTTCAGATTCAGCATCATGGACCAGAAATAGCAATAATCCATGTTCTTCATTTCCTGAACGAATCAAATATGTATTGTCTTCCTTTCGCTCGTGCTTTCACCGTCCTGCTATGATGTCATTTCCTCTTCAGTTGAAATGCTGCGTGCACTGGATCCGATTACCGTTAATCCCTCTCCTGTGACCGTGCGCGACGCAAGCAGACTCTAAATATAAAAGGCCGGGCCCATCCAACAAAATGAAGGGAAGACCGCATTTTTCAATAATACTCAGCGACAGTGAAAAGCATTACGAAATTAGCACTCATTAACCTACATCAAACGAGTGAATGGAATTCAACCATTCACCACCGAAGCACTGGGTGTTCAATTCGACGTGGTTGGAGTGACACAAGATTTGAGGTTGAGTTTGAATCAAATCGCCGCTGTTCATGTGTATGCCAACGTGATTGTGGTCTACACCACGGTACCGAAACAGTATCACGCGTGCATTAATGTTGCCCGCACTGAAAATCAATATGACTTATTCTGCTTCTTGTCGTGATCTTTATTTTCTTCCCGTCCACAATAAATTGGTCTATTGTGAGCAATATTCACGTATCAAAAGTTGAATCTTGTTGCCCTCAAACCACAGAACCTGCTCGATGCTGGGACCCGACGCATGAGTCTCGTTTCTCGTGCAGTGGGAGCAACGGAAGCAAATCACAAATTGCAGACCCGCGTCTTTTCTTCCTTATCTTCCTCTCCGCCGAATTCTCGATTTTTCCTGGACCGTTTTTTCACATCACTTGCACGGACCACGGAATTCTGCCGCTTTCACTCTCGACTCGGCCAAGTATTTATTACGATACATACAATGACAGCAAATTGTACCCAGACAGCGAACAATATGAAATTCCGACTCTTTGCGCGATATTACCATTGTAAACTATCATGTAATATGCAATTGCGGAACATGTTTCCCAATTCAACGAGGGTTGACACCGTACTTCGGGGTCCCCTTTTGTCGCTCTCGCTCCCGAACTGCGCTATTATTGCTACTGCATTTCCTCTCCAAGCGAGATGATATAAAGATGAGATCAGTCAAGAACAGTCACAAAGAATCTTTCTCTTGTTCGTGCGTTGCTTACAATTGTATTCCTTGACTCCATTTGACTCCACAATTTTGTGAGAATGAAACGAATCACTTCGTGCGGCGAACATAAATAAATGCACGCAATAATCATAATAATGCAACATTACGCCGTGCCAGGACTTGCACCATTCCGGGATTTGTGCACAAACAGTGGCGGTGTTCACGCGCTTCCAGAATTGTCCGATGCGTGGAACATGTGATTGACTCTCAGTTTTAAAGCTGGCAGCATTGTGTAGCTAGCAAATTAAAGTTATGTAAAATTGCTGTGTGAGCTTTCGGTGATCGAGCCAGTGTAATTACACTAATGCGAGAGGACAGACTGAAATTGGGGAGGAAGAGAGCCTCCTTTGCTACACCGACGGAATTGAAAATAGTTGCAATTTTTCTCCCCAAAATATGATTCGTGAGGATTATTGGAGTGGTTTTGCAAATGACAGGCGGCTGGAAATGTTTCTGGATTTCATGCTTACGCTACATTGAGTTTTCGTTCTTCGTCATTCCCAAGCTGTCTCTGTTTCAATTTCCGATGCTGGTCGCACATTTGCAATGCCGCCAGTTCAGTCCAGTCAACCAGTCAATTCAACCAGCATTAATAAGCGTACCAGCTCTGTTCTCTCCGAGCCAGAAAAGGAAAGTTGCAGGAGTGAAAAATCAACTCACTGGAAAATTGGTCGTAATCTCCTTCGAAAACGCTGGGCTTGTGCGAGCGAAGTAATGGAAGAAAGTATCTGTCTAACCAAGTAATCTCGGGATCTGCTGGCCACAAAGCGGCATCGAGCTTGTGTCGCACTCTGACTTCTTTCTCCTGCCTCCGTGTTTACGCTAATAATGTGCCATACGTTGGGCTTAGGTCGCTGGCGGTTTCACAATTGTTTCCTATTCTTTGAGAGAAATGTGTGACTAACAGGTTTCTCATTCTTTACACCAAAGGCTTTCACCACCAAACTTCCGCGCCGACGACAGACACGACAAGAATGAAAGAAATCCCATTTAAGCAGACATTAATTGCCCATTTTATAATTTTATGTAATTGTATTGACCACGATCCTCCTTGTTCGCGTCCATCGCCCATTCCCTTATTCTCTTATCTGCCCAGACTTCCATACGCATTCCGTTAATAGCTCAAGGAAATGTGAGGTCGATGAAAAGAGACGAACTAAGCTGAAATTGGTTTTAGCAGTGCACAGAACGACGACAAGGGAAGCTGCAGACAAGATAAGGCAAGAGAAAGTTAATTTCTTCAATAATGCAATTACATCAAGGACAAGAAAAGTTATTTGATTACTCGAGACATTCCATTCACATTTATGCTTCATTCCAGCATGAAGGATAAAGAATTTTGTCTGTAATTAGACACATGAAGTCCTCGCGCAAGACCCGTTGTCTCATACCCATGTCATATTAATTGGTTTTCAATGCGATGTAATGTGGTCAACAAACGGGCGATCGTACAAGGAGCCGGAGGACAAGAAAGGAAGGATGACGACTACACGAGCACAAACAAGATATCAATCTCAAATTGATGTTGACCCTCATTGACTCATTTTACTTTCACGATCGGTGGCAATTCGTGCGGTAGAGTCTAGTTATTGTTAAGCCGCAGTGGACCGTGCAGCAGTCAGAGAAATGGAGACAATTGTAGAGATAGAATCTCGACTTAGTGATCTCCCCCCTTGAACACAGTGCTCATTTTTATGGACCCTGATTAATGAATTGACTTTTTATTTATTGCGTCAGTTATTGTTATGATGTCAAAGGAAAATGTTTACGATGGCTCACATATGCTGCGATACGGCCGTGATTTTACGTCTCTCCTTGGAAAAGACTATTGACACAGCATGACATTCGTCTCCGAAAGCCAAACTCATCAAATTTCATCACCGGCTCTGGGGCCGAATGGCTGGTCCAAGATCCCGTATTGAACTGAATTATGCTGATTATCTTTTGGATTGGTTTTAATAAGACAGAGGAAAATTCGGCAGTGGAGATGAGGCTGGCCAATCTCATTTCCTTTCACTGGGACGAAAGTAGTGATCTTTTGGTTTAATGGACACGAAAAGAAGACATAACTTTTCCGTGGAGTCTTTATAGCTCGACTCATTCACATTACAGAAACAAAGATATTGCGCATACGTGCGGAGACAACTCGCTCTATCCTGTGACTGTTTCCTCCGAACGTTGGCTCTAGAATCTTATTTTACTGCAAATAATAAGTATAAGGTGCTTTATTTTAGTGCAAGGAAGTACGGCATAAAAAAGTATGGTTTTCCACGGCGCCTCTGAACTGAGTCGGTAGCGCCGACAGCGACACCAATAAAATTTTCGAAATAAATCCTTCTGCCTTGACTTCCACTTCCTCGGAGCTCCGTCTTGGCACTGCATCGCCTAAGAAGAAGAATCAAGGAGAGCAAATGAATTGAATCATAAAGCGGAGCTATACTTTCGAGAATGTGAATTTGACTTTCTTGGTAGAATTGCTCGATATGAATACGCATAAGCGCTGTAATGCCTTGCAAAGGGTACCGTGCTTATAAAAGCGAACGTTACGAGAGCAGATTCGAGCTTTCTCTGCAATACGTTGTCCGACAAGCTACTCTTTCTTATTATTGCATTAGTATATCGGATGCGTAATGCCTTTGTGTTGTTGCTGACGGAGTCAAACTCACTGCCGCGTGTAATGCACGGTCGGAGAGCGAGGTTCACGGCATGAATGATACGTTTCACGTAAAAAGGAGAACAAGTCCAACCATCCGCTTCGCAAACGACTTGTAATTCACTGAAATATCTGCACTTAATGATTTGGAAAATTTGGCACTAATAAATTCCTTCTGGCTCAGCTTGAGGACGCGGCATTCGGGCGAAGAAGGAGAAAAAGGAGAGATTAAGCTTCATCCATGGATGACTCGCGCTGTTTCGGGATTCTGCCCGGCAGAAGCGACCGATGAAGCAGTCACTCCAATTACACAAGTCAATTGTAACATTCTGCCCAGGACGCAGTAAAAAGTCAAGGAAGAACGTTATAACTGCTCGAAAATATAAAAAATAGGCACAAAGTTTTACACTTCCTCCGTTCCGGCACAAGTTTCAGGCGCCAGAAGTGTTCGCATCGCTGCGACTGCTTGCTTTATACAGGGCAACTCTGCAGTAAACAAGCACTCGCACATAATTTCTTCCTGTGCAGATCTCACGCTGCGATACAAACCCCAAATGTCGTCGTGTCCTCCAATTCATGTCTTTATTTGTGGCACAATTGTTAAGCAGTGTGGAAATATTGTGATTATCATCTTCAATTGATTTCGTTTCCCTCTCTTAATTCGGTTTATTGCCTTTTTTCCGACGCCGCTCTGCGCTTCGAAATTAAGCGACAGGAATATCGCACTGTTTTACGATCGACCATTGCCTAATCACTCCACACTGTTTATACACGAAGGAGACTCGAAAGTTATCATTTGATTTTATTGTCAGATTTTAGTGGCTGGGTTACTTTTTCTTTTTCACAGGTAAAATTAGTTGCCATTTCCAGAAAGGTGTAATTCCTATTATTTTCAGACACCGTGCTTCCACGTATACGCCCAGTGTCGCTCTAGTGCAAAGAATTTCATGAGCACAGTCTTTTTATACTATTTTTGCCGTCTGGTCTCCATCGCCTGATTAAAACAGAGTTCAGTCAACGGCATCACTCAGATGGGATGAAATATATTGCAATTTATTCAATTCATAAAATCCATAAAAATATGTAATACTCAACGGAAAAGAAAAATACGCGTAGACGAAGCGTACGCGTACTGTGAGGGGAGCATGACACTACGCATTGTAATAATGTGTGCATTGTATGTAAAACATATCAATAATATTTTTAGGCAAGCCTCATTGAACATTCATACTTACTTGTATGCTAACTTTCTTCCCAAAACGCGCAACATTTTCCACCCGTGCTTGCACTTTATGCGTTTTGAGGGGTTCGATGCCACTTTCAATGTAAGAATACAATGCAAGTGAGATGTACTGACGGTGACTGCTAAAGTGCATCAATCACAAACAGCGCTTTGCAATCACGGAATAGGAATCTATTATAATAATTTTCAATGTCCGCCCGCTCCAATGTTAAATCCCTATGTCGACTCCCAATGTTAAAATCCAATGTCGACTCCCAATGTCGACTCCCAATGTCGACTCCCAATGTCGACTCCCAATGTCGACTCCCAATGCTAAAATCCAATGTTAAAACCCCATGTCGACTCCCAATGTTAAAACCCAATGTCGACTCCCAATGCTAAAATCCAATGTTAAAACCCCATGTCGACTCCCGTGATATTAAAGTAGTAGTTGCACAAAGTTAACCGGAATTTTGCTCTTCGGAAAATTTGGTTGTAAGGGGTTTATCCTCAGTGATGAAATCGTTGGAAACCGCTGAAGGTTGAAAAGCCTGGTAAGAGTCTTACCACAAAGCAGGCAGCGGAGGTCCCGGAGTCGCTCGAGATGGTGACTTCCAGCGGTGCGGTAAATTCCAGGTCGCAGTGGTGCCATTGGTACATTGAAGACGTGGGTGGACTTGGTTGGGGGGGGGGG